>JALJCO010005902.1:0-13344 GCA_023101725.1 Atherinomorus stipes
CTCATTATGAATTAACCTTCCTTTCAGAAAGCCAGATTGCACATCTTCATGCAGTATTGTTGACGGCTCCAGAGCAACAGTGATGGATGGCATTAGTAACTTTAGCTAGCATTAGCCTAGCTAACGCTTTTGGACAGAGCTGGTTTTACCACTAAAGCCAGGGATACACTGTGCGATTTTTTTTTTTTGATCTTTGCTCGCAGCTCCAACTCAAATTGTGCGAATCAGTGGCAGAGTTCAAAAGTTCACAGCTTGCGATGTCTGTCCTCATACTGTATGAACCGACACTCGGATGCAAGCTGACTACTCACACTGTGCGTCCTCAGACACGTTGGGGTCTTGAAGAATCCAGACATGCAACGCAATGAATACAGCCAGTAGTAGGAGGAGGAGAAGAAAATAACAGCAGCAACATTATGCTATCACCAAAAAAAACTGTGCTGCCTTGGCGATTGGCGCTCTTCTTTGTGAAGAATTCGCCAAAAATAAAAGGCGACGACGTTGCGTGTGGACGAGGAATTGTCTGAGCAGACGTGGGCTGTAGCAGTGCATCTACAATGAGATCTCCGTCCAAATGACAAGCTGGGTCGCCATGCTGCCTCTGGTTCACTTCAGTTTTTGTTTTGCGCATGCGAAATGCGAAAATCTCAGAGGAAAGAGTTTTCAGTCTGGTCGTGGCTCTGCTTCAACATGCGATTCACGTCACGAGCCACGACCAAAATATCAAACAGGTTTGATATTCTTGCGACTCACGATTTCTGATCGTGACCCCCTAGTATACTGCACGATGCACGATTTGGCCAAAAGTCGGCCAGATCACCAAACGATTCACGTCACACGTCGCACGACTGGAAAATCGGCTCAAAATTCGCACAGTGTATGCCAGGCTTAAGCAGACTAAGCGACCACTTGGGGCCCCACACCGCTAGGGGAACCCCCTAAGGAACTTTGTCTTAGTGAGTACTTTATGGACTTCAGAAGCAGCTGGCAAGGACAAGATGATATATTTTGTGGTGTCTTAATCAGTGGTGAAAACCCATGGTTACAAGTATACACCAATTACATAGTTTGTCTCCTCATCACACATATTTCCAAGGCGCCTTGAACGTACCATCACTATCTTAAAGTTGTACTTCCATGGTCATTTCATTAATATTTCTGTGTTCTCCATTATTATTGAATGCACTCTGCATCGTTTCTGTTAAAAAAACCTTCTGGTTGCTTTGTATCCAGCTGTATTTGTATACTAGAAGAGAGGCTTGTGGTCCAACGGCAGGCTTTTCCGGGTCCTTCTCATGAATTTACGTCTGATTGGCTGGCTCCCATCAGTGTATGAAGGAAGCTCCGCCCTCCGCTCTTATTTTGTTACAGACAGGAAATAGAGCCGACAAACAAGTTTGTTCCGCCATGCTAACAAACAGTTAGCTAATTAGCTTCTCAACTCCGAAGCTACAGTCGTGCCGTCTTTACTTCTAGTGTGTAGTGGAGGATTACCTGCCTTCCAATGGACAGATAGAAACCCCACGTGGGATATGCTATTTGCAATGTGACGTAGAAGTGCAAGGCTGTTCCCGATTCGCTCATTTCTTCGTATTGTTTCTCTGATGAGAAAGAACAGCTGACTGGGGGGAACGCAACGCTAGCAAGTCAGCATGTGTAAGTAAACAAGGGGAAACCCTCCGTATTTCAGAAGGAGCAAGTTAAACGGGTTTTCAGTGGAAGGAGGCCTTTAAGTTTCGTTTTTAAAACATCAGAGCTGGATGGCGCAGCTGCAGCAAGTCAACAGCAAACGCGGAGGGAGGAGACAGCAGGTGTAAAGGACATTTAGCATCTCTGAGGACACAAAAATTTGACGATACTTGAAAGATGGAAAACTTTACAAGAAATCTGTGGTTTAAAAACAATGTCGCGCTGCTAAGATGTCAGCAGTATGACTAACATGACGAGATTGGCGTCATGGTGTGGATGCTCCCCCACATCGTCCTCAGATGATTCTACTGATGAACGTAAATATGAAGTGAGCAGAAGCAGAACTGGTGAGAAAAATATCTAGTTTTTTTCTTTAACAAAACTGACTTCCTGATAGCATCTCTGTCTGTACCAGAGTAAACTGCATCAGTTTAAGATGATTTATTAGTTTGATTGATAGAAAACGATCAAAAACACAATTATTAAAAGCATCTTTCAAGGGAAAGGGAGAAGTCAAAATAATTGTGATGATGCTTTGAAACCAGATGGAGACTTGTTAATGATTTTTTTTGTGTTGAATATATCGCAGAATCGTATCGAATCATATTGTATAAAGTCAAATCATTGGGAATTCCCATCCTTATCAGATATTAGTCTGGTGATGATAATGAAGATGAATAGACTATACATGTCACAGCAATTTTTGAAAACGCGATTTCATATACTGTAGCAGGTGCTAACAGATTTAGTAATTGGTTGAGTACTGTTAGCCAGCAAAGCAGTGGTAGCAGCAGGGTTGCCTACTGTCCTTTACAATATTGAGTTGTTCCTTATTTAGTAATCAATTGTGTCCGGATATTGTATTGGTTCAGTATTGATGGTCCATATAATACCAGATCAAATCACATCCTAAACAGTTTTGAAACAGAACAGGATGCATTTTGTTCAGTATTTTCATAAACATCCAATACACACCTATCATCCATATAATGGGAATGAAGAGGGTGGAATGAACTGGCCTCTCTACAAGGCATTATCTGCAGCAAAACTCTGGAATTCCCCAATTCTTAAAGACGGATGAACGAACGAGTACTATTTTCCTGTAAGTTTAGCTTTAGCTTTCCTTTAATTCTTGGGGACGTTCTCCACTTTACTGGCACGCACGCTGCCGCAACATGTCGCAATCCATGAAACTCTGAACTCAGCAAATTAACACCACTATTACTGGTAAATATATTTTATTTACTATGTTCCTAGACTGTTTTGAATAAGTTAATACACATTGGCCCTCATTTATCAAACGATCGTACGACGAAAATCTGTGCGTACGACCATTTCCACGCAAGACTCGGCATTTATCAATTTGAACGTGATCGTAGGATACGATCAAATCTCACGACAGCTCTGAGTTCGTGTACGCAAGTTTGAGTCAGTGAGGGTTTGCAGCGCAGCGCAGCAGAACATGAAAATATTTATTAACCAAACCGCAAACTGTCATTTAATCATAAGTATTCACATTCTCAGCACTAAGAATGAACCCATTTGCAAAGAAAAAGGAAAAAGGGAATGTAGAAAGTATTCACAAAATTGCAAAAATAGCTGTGACTGAATTTAATTTCTCGATTTATCTCAACAAATTATTAAAATCATTAACATATAGTTCTAGGAGACAAGTGCTTTGCACTCTTCGTGCAACTCCTCACCCCGCTGGTAAAACTGCCACATAGGAGGAAGTAGGCATCAGTACGTACACACGTGCAGGTGCCCAGCTCTAGCGCTGCTTCGGGCTGCAGGAAGGCAGGTGGGTGTCGGACGGTCCGACTCGGACCCGGCGGGATGAAACGCTGCTTTAGACTCTGAGAAAATCTACAATACACTCCTGTCCTGTGCAGTGCTGCACATCGCTCGGACCGCTGGAGAGTTTTGATAAGCAGTCAGAGAAAAAGATGCGCTGAGAGCCGCCCTGGAGCCCCCACTGGGCTAAATGGAGGAGACCGGAGCTGATCCGTCATTTCTAATAACTAATCTATACTTTAAAGTTGTATAAGTGCTTAGTCAGTAGACTGTCCCTTAGTTTAGCGTCTGTTAGCTTTGCAAATGCAAGTTATCTTTTCTCCGTCCCTGTCAGGCTTGGATCTGACCGGCATCCACCTGTCACCTGTTAGAGCGCGGTGCCGGTGAAACGTCTTTTGGTGGTGGCAAGTTTCATATTGGACCACTTTTTCTTGACCCATTGACTAAAGAATTGTGACGTTGCCATCGGATGTGGGCTGTTCTTAAATTTCATAACTAATAAAACGAATAAACCTTATCAGCCAGGCCTTGATTGAGACTTTTATTAATATCTCAGCCGGAGTCGTACCGGTGAGGCTGACTGATCCTCTTCCGCGCAGCGTTTTTGTTCACGTCTCTGACTCCGGTTTTTAAGCTGCCAAACAGCACCTCTTTAATCTTTCCCACCTCACAAATGAGAAATTCTGTCTTGATCGACCCAAAAGTTCCTTTTTTGGCAGAATCTCTCCTCTCCACAGTTCAACCTCGCTGGGTGAAGCCTCATCATTATGCATGTTTAAGGGCGTAACCGTGGGTGTGACATTTAAATGACGATGGACTTCAGCTGTGGAATTTATCAAGACTCTTTTGTTCGTACGACGAGATTGGACCGATACGAACGTTTTAATAAATCACACGTGGGTCCAATCGTACGACCATTTTTATGATCAGATGTGCGACCATTTCGACGATCGTTTGATAAATGAGGGCCATTGTATTTTGACTTAAGGTTTTGTGTCTACCCCAGAAACTTTGTTTTGGCTTGGAGGGGTAGGGCCCCCAAACATTTCATGAGTTTCTTTACAAACAAAATTGTTTCTATTAGAGAGAAAATCCATGACATCCTCCCAGCTACTAACGACTTCTTACCCCCTGCAGGTTTAGAGACATCTGTAGATGCTGAAATATGTCTGGATCATTTCTGTCCTATACAGATATCTGAGTTAACCAAACTAATAGTGGCATCCAAACCTTCTACCTGCATTCTGGATCCCATCCCAACCAAGTTGCTAAAGGAAGTCTTTCCTTTGATTAACACTTACCTACTAGATCTAATTAATTCATCGCTATTGGCAGGATATGTACCTCAGTCCTTTAAGACTGCAGTAATAAAACCTTTACTTAAAAAACCTACTCTTGACTCAGGAGAATTAGCTAATTATAGACCGATATCCAACCTCCCCTTTATGTCTAAAATTCTTGAGAAAACAGTTTCAGCTCAACTTTGTGCCCATCTGAGCAGAAATAATCTGTTTGAAAAGTTTCAGTCTGGTTTTAGAGCTCATCATAGCACAGAGACGGCACTGGTGAAGGTTACTAACGATCTTCTCATGGCTTCAGATAAAGGACTCCTGTCCATACTTGTCCTGTTAGATCTCAGTGCTGCATTCGACACCATCGATCACAACATTCTGCTACAGAGACTTGAACATGTTATTGGAATTAGAGGAACTGCATTAGATTGGTTCAAGTCATACTTATCTGATAGATTTCAGTTTGTTAATGTCAACAACGAGTCTTCATCACACACCAGAGTAACTCATGGAGTTCCCCAGGGTTCTGTGCTCGGACCAATTCTCTTCACATTATATATGCTTCCTTTGGGTAATATCATCAGACAACATGGCATAAATTTTCATTGTTATGCAGACGACACTCAGATATACTTATCTATGAAGCCTGATGAAACCAATCAGTTTGTTAGATTACAAAGATGTCTTGGTGACATAAAGACCTGGATGACCCTGAACTTTCTGCTTCTAAATTCAGACAAGACCGAGGTTATAGTCTTTGGACCCGAAAAACTCAGGACTAAATTATCTAGCTTTATAGTTGATCTGGATGGCATTAATTTGGCTTCCAGCACCACAGTGAAGAATCTTGGAGTCATTTTTGACCAGGATTTGTCTTTCAACTCCCATATAAAACAGGTTTCTAGAACCGCCTTCTTTCACCTACGTAATATTGCTAAAATTAGGAACATCTTATCTCAGGACGATGCAGAAAAACTAGTCCATGCTTTTGTTACTTCCAGATTGGATTATTGTAATTCCTTATTATTGGGCTGCCCCAAATATGCCTTGAAAAGTCTCCAGCTGATCCAGAATGCTGCAGCCAGGGTTCTGACTAGAACCAGCAGGAGAGATCATATTTCTCCAGTTCTAGCTTCTCTTCATTGGCTCCCTGTTAAATCCAGGATAGAATTTAAAATTCTTCTTCTCACATATAAAGCTCTCCATGACCAAGCTCCATTATATATTAGAGATCTCATAGTTCCATATATTCCAAGCAGGGCACTTCGCTCTCAGACTGCAGGCCTTTTGGTAGTTCCAAGGGTCTCTAAGAGTAGAATGGGAGGCAGAGCGTTTGGCTATCAAGCCCCCCTATTATGGAATCAGTTACCACTTCAGGTTCGGGAGGCAGACACCCTCTCTACCTTTAAGATCAGGCTTAAAACCTTCCTTTTTGATAAGTCTTATAGTTAGGGATGGCTAGCCTTCCCTTAGTTAAGCTGCTATAGGTTTAGACTGCTGCGGGACATCCATGATGCACTGGGCTCTTCCTCTCCCACCATCTCTGTCTCTCCATGTAGAAACCTGTGACAGTATTGCATCATTAACTGTGTTCTCCTCTCTCAGCAGATCTGGCTGGATAACGTTGCAGTGTTTGTTGGTCTCCCTTTCTGTCTTCTCCCCCCCAGCCGGTCGAGGCAGATGGCCGCCCTACCTGAGCCGGGTTCTGCCGGAGGTTTTTCCTCCCTGTTAAAAGGGTGTTTTCCTTCCCACTGTCGCCACCCCTCCGTGCTTGCTCAGGATGGGGGATTGGACCGGGTCAAGTCAAGATTCGATCCAATCTGTTGGTTTCCTTAACTAGGCTATTATGAATCTGACCTGAATTTTTCTGTCTGTTTAAGCGCCCTGAGGTGACATTGTCATGAATGGACGCTATACAAATAAAGTTGAATTGAATTGAATTGAACATTATTCTTCTTAGGGACCCCTGAAATCCTGAGCCGGCTCTGCCTTAATTGCCTTTATTGCTTTAGTCCATGTCTGTACCCACAGTTTAACAATCCCCTGTTAAAATCATTCAAAGTTATTTTTGTAGTTACTCTTAAAGCAAAAATCTCCTTAAATAAAAAAATGTTATTTTGTGTGTTGAGCATTTTTCCGAGTTATGCTTAAACCCTTATCTTTAAGGGTTTAAGGGGGTGGCAGTGGCTCAGGTGGTAGAGCAGGTCAGCCAATAATGGAAGGGTTGGCATTCCCCTACTCATCTGCTGTTGTGTCCTTGGGCAAGACACTTAACCCTCCTTGCCTCCAGTGGGGGCACCACTGGTGTATGAATGTGTGTGAATGTTCCGGTGGTGGTTGGAGGGGCCGTAGGTGCGAAATGGCTGCCGCGCTTCCATCAGTCTGCCCCAGGGCAGCTGTGGCTACATACGTAGCTTACCATCACCGAGTATGAATGAAGAGTGAAAGAAAAATGTACCTACTGTGGGCGCTTTGAGTGCCTTGAAAAGCACTATTAATTATTATTTTAAAATTTCGGCGAACAAAGCATGATGTTTTCCACACAGTGTTGACAAAAAAGAAGGAGCAAAGTAAATAGACATAAAAGGACTCTTTTTTTTTTTTAATGGCATTACAGACAAATTCTCTTGTTTCCATGGAGATTGCCCCTCTTCTCAACCCATGATCTGAAGGGAAAAAAAAAAAGAACAGATGAATCATGAAGTGATCATCCACAAGTACTGATGAACAAAACATTGCAGATATACAGTATAGGCTATGTATTTGTGAAGAAAGAATTGCCAGAAAGTGATAATGTAAAGCAACATTTTTAAATGTGTTTAAACATTTCATACTGTGGAATTCATGAACTTATCAAATACTGACGCTGTTCATCCAGCTGATGTAAGCGGAGACGCGGGTGAAGACGGTGGGCTTCCTGTAGAAATTGCAGCCAAGGTGTGACGAAAAGCTGGTCACACCATGGACAACCCATTTACCGTTGACATTGCAGTTCAGGGGGCCACCGGAGTCACCCTGCATACAGAATAATAACATAAAGTATTGTAGATAAAAGCTGATTGAAATTAATCAGCTTAAGCATAAAGCAATTTTAAAAAATCCCCAAACTCATTCTCTTTTCTTGTATCCACTTTTAGTCTCAGTCAGCTTGAAGCAACTTTGTGAAGAGCATGAGCTTGCAAGACTTTGACACTTATGACGCTTAACCCTATGTATGCATTTTTCAATCTGAATTTTAAATGATTAATTTATGTCCCCCCTCCTACTCTGAAGGGTAGAGATGTGAAAAAAATGCATTTATGTTTTTACTGTTTTGAGTGTATTTTTATTTCAGGCTGATGTAAACAATGCTATGTAAATTGCTCTCCTTATGCACCCTAAGGACGAAAATGTGCACATTGAAATCAATGTAAATCGCTATCTTTGATCAAGCTCAAATACGAAAGATAAAATTAGCATTTTTCTCATTTACAGGGCAAGTTGTATTTTAACAACAACCATGTTCTCAATGAACCCAAAAGACTCAATATCAAAGCTGAATAATTTTGGAAGTTGGAGTGGGGCTTTTTTTAGTTTTAGCTATTTTAGGAGGATATCTGCGTGTGCAGGTGACTATTACTGTGCATAATTATTAGGCAACTTCCTTCCCTTTGGCAATGTGGGTCAGAAGAGGGACTTGACAGACTCCGGAAAGTCAAAAATAGTGAGATATCTTGCAGAGGGACCCAGCACTCTTAAAATTGCCAAGCTTCCGAAGCGTGATCATCGAACAATCAAGCGTTTCATTCAAAATAGTCAACAGGGTGGCAAGAAACGTGTGGAATAACCAAGGCGCAAAAATAACTGCCCATGAACTGAGAAAAGTCAAGCGTGAAGCTGCCAAGATGCCACTTGCCAGCAGTTTTGCCATATTTGAGAGCTGCAACTTCACTGGAGTGCCCAAAAGCACAAGGTGTGCAATACTCAGAGACAAGGTCAAGGTAAGAAAGGCTGAAAAACGTCCACTGAACAAGACACACAATCTGAAATGTCAAGACTGGGCCAAGAAATATCTCAAGACTGATTTTTCTAAGGTTTTATGGACTGATGAAATGAGAGTGAGTCTTGATGGGCCAAATGGATGGGCCCGTGGCTGGATCGGTAAAGGGAGGAGAGCTCTAGTCCGACTCAGACCAGCAAGGTGGAGGTGGGGTACTGGTATGGGCTGCTATCATCAAAGATGAGCTTGTGGGGCCTTTTCGGGTTGAGGATGGAGTCAAGCTCAACTCCCAGTCCTACTGCCAGTTTCTGGAAGACACCTTCTTCAAGCAGTGGTACAGGAAGCATTCACGATCCTTCAAGAAACATGATTTTCATGCAGGACAATGCTCCATCACACGCATGCAAGTACTCCACAGCGTGGCTGGCAAGAAAGGCTCTAAAAGAAGAAAAACTGACATGGCCTCCTTGTTCACCTGATCTGAACCCCATAGAGAACCTGTGGTCCCTCATCAAATGTGAGATTTACAAGGAGTGAAAACAGTACACCTCTCTGAACAGTGTCTGGGAGGCTGTGGTTGCTGCTGCACACAATGTTGATGGTGAACAGATCAAAACACTGACAGGATCCATGGATGGCAGGCTTTTGAGTGTCCTTGCAAAGAAAGGTGGCTATATTGGTCACTGATTTGTTTTTGTTTAAATTTGAATGTCAGAAATGTATATTTGTGAATGTTGAGCTGTTATATTGGTTTCCCTGGTGAAAATGAATAATTGAAATGGGTATATTTGTTTATTGTTAAGTTGCCTTATGCACAGTAACAGTCACCTGCGCACACAGATATCCTCCTAAAATAGCTAAAACTAAAAAAGCCCCACTTCAACTTCCAAAAATATTCAGCTTTGATATTCATGAGTCTTTTGGGTTCATTAAGAACATGGTTGTTGTTCAATAATAAAATTATTTACTGAGGTCAGGCACACCTGGTGCTAATCAGTTCGTCCAGTAATGAAAGACAGGAAACAAAGGAGCTACCTAAAGTTCAGGAAGTAGTGGAGTTGTGCATAGAGCCCATCCGATCAAGTCTGAAACCATGTGATCGGATTAGGACATCCTTAATATAAATTAAATTTTTAACCTATACGAGGCTGCAGTAATCACACCACAATCATGCAGTTTGCATCAAGTAAAAAAATAATTCATTTTTGTGTTTTTATCACTATAAAATGGAGTTGTACCATAAGCAGCCCTGTCATTTTAAGAGTTAAAAAAATAATCAGTTTTGACATGTATGGTTAGGACAGCAATTAGAAACTCCTAATAGCTGAGATAGGCTCCAGTGACCCCCACAACACTAAATTGGCAAGCGGTAAAGAAAATAAATGAATCAAAGGTGAGGACGAATGCTGGCTTGAAAAATAAAAAGTTGAATAATAGAAAGTATGATTTTTTTCATGGTACGATTATCAATGCACTGCTTGGGGTGCATACTGTAACTAATTAATCTGACTTGTAAGCTGTGCTGGGTCTGGTAGAGAGGGCGCCCTGAATATATAATGGTAGGGAAAACACTGGGGTGGGTATGTAGTATGTACTCGGTTGTGATGTTAAAGTTTAGTGAACTTTTTGATAAAACACAAGACAGTTAATATTTGTGAAATTTTTCTCCATTACTGTACTGAGGAAAAACCGAACCGTGACCTGTACACTGAGGTAATACCAAACTATGATTTCTGTGTACCGTTACAGCCTTAGTCTCCATATATCCAATCAATGCTGGAAGTCCCAAGTGGAAGTTTCTTCTTCATGTAACTTACTGAACTCTAACCCTGACCCTTCCCCTAACCCTAACCACCCGACTACACGCATCTGGGTTGCAAGCCATAGATAGATACTCTTGGCATGTTAAACTAACTTCCGCTTGAGACTTCTGGTATGGATTGGATGTATGGTAGCGCCTTTGTTCCCCATTGTGACTGCAGGTAGGTTTGCATAAACTCCCTGTTCATGCTTTCTGAATTATTTTTAATGAATTAGATATGCCCTAAAAATTAGGGCAATGTTCATTCTTACTTTTCATAATATGGTTTACAAAACTTTAGGTAAGAATATACAGTATTGATGCAAATTAAGGTTTTCGAAGCAAAAATCCTATTCAACTCACCTGACAGCCAGATTCACTGCCACCACCAGCACAGACCATAGTCCTTGACAGAGCTGCCCCACCATTCATCCTGGGTGCAAGTTCTGTGGTCAACAACAGGCAGTAAGGCTTCCTTCAGCTGAGGGGACAGCACAGCTCCAGCTGGGTATCGGGGGAAAGAAAATACATCTCTGTTAAACCTTGGGAATATTTGTAGTTATGAAAAATCAAGAGAGAATGAGAAATCATCAAACTATTTTGTCATGTTTTCTGACTCACTGTTACGGCCGCCCAGATTCTAACCCCTTTGTTTTTTATTTTACATGCAATCCTCCTGCTCAATCCCTCTGTTCCCATTGGCCTGGCTCCCCACCACCATCTCCTCCCTCACCTCCTGATTGCTGATCAGTCTCACCTGGAGCAGCTGGCAACTATAAAAGAACCTTGGAGCCCTTCAGTCAGGGGCAACTGCTTGGCCTGGCAACAGTTGTCCTTAGTTTATGGTTTTGGTGTCTTTAGTTTGAGTAACTTTGTCTTTAGGTTTTGATTTCCAGGTGTTTTAGTTTGGTTAGTTGGTTTAGTTGTTAGATTCCCTTTTCTTTCATTTTTCACTGATAGTTTGGAGTTGGGATAGCTAGGTCTTTTGTTGTAGTTTGGGTTTGGTTACAGGTCTTAGTTTATGGTGCTGCTCGTTCCCGTTTTGGTTCCTAGCCTAGGTTTGTATTTTTCCCCATTTTTGTTTCCCTTTCAGTGTTAGGCTTTGTCTGTCCTTTTTATTTGTTCCTTTGAGCAGCATCGCTAACCCCATCTCCTTTTCAGTTTTCCAGGTTTTTGTTTATGCTTTAATTCACCCCTGAACAATAAAACATCTTCACTCCACCTTTTCCATCTTAAACCAGTCTTTTGTTTGCGTCCCTAACCCCTAGCAGAGCTGGGACGTAACACTCACTGTCAACAAGGCCCCATCCAGTAATATAACAGGGGTTGTTGTGGGGCAGAACCTGACCGGAGGGAGGCAGAGTGCCAAGCTGGACGTAGTTGTTGAGCGTAGCATCAGAGGACAGACGCAGGAGAGCAATGTCCCACCTAAAA
The DNA here is from genome assembly GCA_023101725.1 of Atherinomorus stipes. Taxonomy (NCBI): domain Eukaryota; kingdom Metazoa; phylum Chordata; class Actinopteri; order Atheriniformes; family Atherinidae; genus Atherinomorus; species Atherinomorus stipes. The sequence goes on from JALJCO010005902.1 coordinate 11,990, forward strand.
GTCAGTTCAACATGTCCTCATGTTTGTCGATTACAACTGTCTTTTTATTTTTGTAAAAAGTCACTGTCAGGGGTAAATATATATATATATATACACTGCCCGGCCAAAAAAAAAAGTCGCCAACAAAGAAAAGGTCCAACATTTAACATTTCGTTGGACCGCCTTTTGCTTTGATTGCGGCAGCATTTGCTGTGTTTCCAGAAGCTTCTGCAATGTCACCAGATTTATTTGCATCCTGTTGCATCAATTTTTCACCAAGATCTTGATGATGATTGTAGAGTCTGACCACAGCACATCCCAAAGATTCTCAATGGGGTTCAGGTCTGGACTCTGTGGGGGCCAATCCATGTGTGAAAATGATGTCTGATGATCCCTGAACCATTTTTCACAATCTGAGCCCGATAAATTCTAGCACGGTCATCTTGGAATATGGCCGTGCCATCAGGAACGAAACATCCATTGATGGAATAACCTGGTCATTCAGTATATTCAGGTATCAGCTGACCTCATTATCTGAGCTCATACTGTTGCTGAACCTGGACCTGAGCAACTGCAGCAACCCCCAGATCATCACACTGCCCCCACAGGCTCATACAGTAGGCACTAGGCATGATGCTGCATCACTTCATCTGCCTTTCCGGCCACATTTCTTCCTGGAAGACGATGGTCCACTATCCTTCCAGTTTTTCATAATGCGTTGGACTGTTCTGAACCCAGTTTTAGTAGTTTCTGCATCTCCTTAGATGTTTTCACCTCTTGATGCCAATGATTTGACCCTTCTCAAACAGACTAACATCTTTTCCACGACCACGGATGTGTCTTTCCACATGGTTGTTTAGGAAATGAGAAGCAACTCATTGCACCAGTTGGGGTTAAATAACTTGTTGCCAGCTGAAAGATAATCGCCCATGCAGTAATTATCCAACAGGAGGCTCGTACCTATTTGCTTAGTTAAATCCAGGTGGCGACTTTTTTTTTGGGCCGGGCAGTGTGTGTATATATATATATATATATATATATGTATATACATATTAGGGCTGGAGGATATAGAAAAAAAGATTATTGATAAAAAAAAAATCTGTATCGATTGATATTGATATTTATCAAAAAAGCTATTATCAAATTAAAGCTATTTTAGGTGCATTGTGGCCATTTAAGCTTTTGTTGAATCACCTACTTATTATAAAGATCACACTAAAGCCGGTTTCAGACTTGCATTGCGGAACATGAGCGGTAAAGTCCATCCGCTCTTTAAACAGACTCGTCTTTTCAAACATGCCACTTCCTTGCGGACTTATTGTGTCCCGGCGCTTTCATACATCAGGAAATGTTTCGGAAAAGTCAGCACAGCCTTC
>JALJCO010005905.1:0-224963 GCA_023101725.1 Atherinomorus stipes
CATTTTATTTATAAAGCACTTACATTTGTAAAAATTGCATTCAGTACACATTAATATTTTTATTATTATTGTTATATTAACATTAAAATCCAAAACACGGACATAATCACAGACACATACAATTTCCTCTCTGATTGTTGCTAACTAAAGCCTTTGTTATACTGTTTTTTCATATGGATTTAAACTATAGAAAGGCAGTTGAAATTAAAACTCTAGTGGGAAAGCATTAAAAAACGGCAATGCCCGAGCTTACTCCTGAACGGTTATGCTAGCAGCTTGACTCCTTGGTCCACCCCCCTTTTCGGCTCTTCTTCTCCTTCCTCTCTGTGACGATGAGAAGCTGGATTCCGAGGAGGGGACAGGGAGATGTCGGTTGAAGAGGAAGCCCAGGCAGTTCCAGAGCCTGTGAGAAGGGGAGAGGCGGTAGTGAAATCAGGTAACAAGCTGTGCAACTATACTTTTTTCAGTGCACTAAGCATTCTGATACTGGAGTTTTGGAAAATAGTATTTCCAATTAAATGAACATTCCAGGTGTTTTAATGATTATAATGTTTTCATAGTTCTAATAGCTCCATCTCTATTCCAGCATTGCTCCCAACATGTCTATCCAGTTTCTCTCCACAACTTGCCTGATCCCTCTAGATTTGTGTCAATAATGTTTTTTTGTCACTTCATCTTACTTGAGCATTATCCAGGCGAAGTTGGAGGCCCTCTCTAATTTGGGGAGTAGACCCCTTTGTCATTTTTGAGATCTCAGCACCTTCCCTCTTAGGTTTAATGCGTGCTGTTGGATCATTTGTGTTCTCTGTTTGCCACCCACTGTTGAGACACTGGTAGCAAAGACAGTTTGTCATTTTGTTATTTTCATCAACATTTATTATTATCACATCATTAACTTTATTGTTGAAGTCAATGGTGTCGTGGTGCACTGGGGTGCATTGAATTGTGTTGCCCTGCTATGTTTTTGATCTGCCTTTATATTAGAAAAGGTGCTCTTAACTACCGGCTCCTTCTTATCTAACGAGAGCAAGCGATCAATCTGTTGATTCAGACCGTCGTCTCCATTGCCGGATCAGCATTGTTTGGCACTTGAATTATCCAACCTGATTATATGTTCCTCCAGTGCTTCTTAACTTCTGCTGGGCTTTGTCTCCTGCTTAATTATTGGACAATTTGATTAACTAGGTGCTTCAACCTTCAGCAACTAATGGCCAAGATACCTGAATTAATCAGTTTGTCCAGTAATGAAAGGCAGGAGGCAAAAAGAGTTGGCTTAAGTTCAGGAAGTAGCAGAGTTGCAATGTGCCCAAAAACACACATACATTGCACTCCATTACACAAAGAATGTTTTCATACATATAGTGCACGTATATAAAATGGCAAATATTATGTGCATAAATTATTGAATAAAAACATAAATTGAAATTGCCAAAGTAGCTGTGAACAATATTTAATGTATTACATTCAAACTTCTGTTTTCAAGGTCTGTTAGTTTGCTAGGGGATGTAACAATATTGTTGATATCATGATATTCGGTTGGCTGTTTTAAATCGTCGTGGTCTGGTCACACAATGATATTCTGAGACAAAAATAGTTTTCAGTCCACTCTATGATATTTACAAGGGCACCAGTCCATTAGACATGATCCTTTGTTGCCAGTGTGTTTGCAGTATCCGGCTTGGCTAACGGGGTTGTAGGCACATTCGCATTTTTCATCATTCATCAAGTTCATTAAAACCTCCACTTGGTCCTGGGTATGGGCAGAAGAGCATCCTTGATCAGCTGGCGACATATTCAGTGTCTGTCATGTCCAAGGATTCGTATCTCGTATATGACTGAACACGGATAGAGCAGGTGGACTTATTTATTTTTAAATCTATTGATTACTACGATTATGCCCACTTAAATAGGTTGTTTTAATGCTGGTTGAGTTTATTTAATCTAAGGGTTGAGTCTCTGTCGTCAATTTTACTTGAATTTCAGCTTTAGCAAGGTTTTTCAGCAGGTCAGAATGTCACAAGTTTGATTTAACAGTAAATATTGTAGACTCAATGTTATTTTATACCATCATTATTAAATACGTGAACACATCGAGATAAATATCATGGTTCGTGAGGTTCATATCGAGATACATTGTTCGTGGTGATGCGGGATATTGTAACATCCCCATTAATTTTAGCTGAGATGCAGGAGGAATTATTTTAAGCCTTGCAGACAAAAAGCAAAAGGAATTAACAAAACAAACATAAAAAAACAAAGCAATACATACTCAGTTTCTTTGGAGAATATTTAACTTGATTCTTTTCTGTCAATCAGGCCCACATTCGTCTAATCCCTGTTTGTCTCCCTCCACAACTTTTTTCCTGAGCATCTTCGTCTTCCATCATCTTCACATCGCCCTTTGCTGAAAAAAACGAAATCCCATCTAGCTATAGTTGTGTATGGCAAAAGAACACAACGATTAATGTAACGTATTAGTTAAGGAAACTTAATGCTATAGTTGATTATAATTGATTAAATTGGAGATGATCAAATACTACAAACTAGCATTAATTACAGGAGCCAACTTAAAATTCCCCATAAGAAGGAAAGAAAGAAAGGAGCGAAGCGAGTGAAATTACCTTCTTTGCATTAGCTTACCTCTCCTTGAAAAAAACGATGGTGGGCTTTACTTTTCTGGCACGGTGCTCTTTAAAGTTAGTGTTTGAAGACGCCAGTATAATACCCGTCGCAGGGTCGATAACTGCTGGTCTGGTAATTGAAGTTGGGGACGCTAATGCGATCGCGATCGCAGCATTCAGTTCAAATTGCCCGAACACACGTGTTGGTCACTAATGCACAGCCCCACCTAACAGTTTCATTAAACGAGGGAATAAGACAAAATCAGTACTAAATAATAATGTAATCCCACGATAACGGCATTCATATTGTCAGCGGCCTATTTGCAAAAAGGTACGAGAAAGTCTTAAAGACGCATCCTGTCTGCGAAAAGAGGCGATGACAATCATCGCGACCACATTGTCGTCGTCGGTAAGAGTAGGGAGAACTAAGCCAAAAAATCAATTAGGCCTTCGATAATCTTAAAGAACAGAAAGAAAAATAGTTAGACGGGATTTATAGAAACGCGGCTCCTTGAGGACAACCGCGAAGCGCGCAAAATAATGACATGCCATTAAAGATGGGTTATGGTGGTAGTAGAGCAACTTAAAAGCACAGCACCAAGCTATTATTGTTTATCAGACAATTTATTCACAGCAGCAAGCATTTACGCTATGTAATCGCTATTTTACTAAAACCGCCAGAAGTATTAAATTAGTATTAGCTCTAGTATTGGTCCTTAAAGCTTTTGAAACCACTGCATGTACATGTTCCGTTAGCCTCCCTTCTTCTTCTCGCAGCATACTAAACAGCATTTTGCTTCTTCTCAGGTTCGGCAAAAAGTTCCCCACAAAACTAAAATAATGGCTCAATAAAAGTTCACATCCTTACTGAGCTAAAATGGCCGGAGTTCATGCACAGGCGGCATTGCTCACAAATCAAATGTTTCATTTCTATAAAATATAGCAGTGTGATTTATAGATTTATAGTTGATGCAATGTGATTTAATTTACCCACTAGAAAAAGAAAATTTTTTCTTATTTATTTTTTGAGTTATAAATGCGAAACAGGGTCTGCAACTGTTGAAATCCAAAAAGTAATTTTAGCTCACAACTGCAAAAATCAGATTTGCAGCACAGTTTCCGATGCCAACAGACCTTTTGAAAAGTTAATAACCTACCATTGCCAGATCGGCTCGGCAATTTCAGTTTTGGGTAAAATAAATAAAAATTAAAATTTGCAAAAAAAAACAAATTCACTAATTTGCTCGACAAGGGTATTTGTGGAAAATTGTGTTTTTCAAAAAAAAGCTAACAATTTCATACACGACAAGAAAGATAGATGTAAAACAATATTACTGATACTATGTTGCGTGAAATTCCAATGAATAATCTACGAAAAAACAGCCGAAATCGACGTACGTCATCTCCTTACAGGCCTAAAAAGACAGGCTCCTTGCGCTTGAGCAGTCAATATTGCGGAAGACAGGAAGGCCCAAAGAGCCACAGCTGACCCAAAATACACCAAACTTAAAAAATAACACTTACTCACTGCTGCTTACCGGTAACTTCTGTAATGCACACCACATAACAATTTTCCATTAAATTGTGATTTTGTTGACATTGTAATAAAAGTGATAATTACTTCATTGAAGTCACAGTACTTGATAAAAGCAAGTGTAATTGTCAGGCTTCAAACAAATGTGGAATATGACTGATTGCATATAATGTTGTTTTACATAGACCGCACTGTGTTTCATGTAAGCACAATCTCAATAAATGTACATAAGGAGTTATACTGATATTGTCTCATTTTTTCCTTCAGGTTTGGCATACAGTTGAAGCACTTGCCATGATCACTGAGGGGATAGCTGCAGTGATTATTAACATGGCAGCATTAAAAGGTTGTAATATTATATATTCAGTCTCTGTAAATGAAATTACTATTGATTAGGAAAATAGTAGATGCCTGACAAGTCACAACTATTTCAATATATTGATATAACATCGCTACACATCTATGTGATACACTAACTTCATTCTTTTTTGTTTGCATATTTATTGAATTCCATAAAAGGCTTCCATCATAAGGTTAAAAGGTGTTCACCATGATGATGCTCACAACACTCTAACAGAAAAAGAAACAGTTGCTCACAAATTGTTTTGGTCCATATTTCACAGTGAAAATGTAATATGATATATGTCATGAAGACATGTTTGTTTACATATTAATTTAAAGTGATGGTCATAAAATCTTTATCCAAATAAATATTATGATACATTATATTCTGGCTATTAATGCAAGTAAATATGCTGATTTCTGCTGTCAATATAGAGCACTGACGATGTCATTGCCCAAAGGGGTTCCAATTTTATAACGGCATTGTATCTGAAAGCGGGCCGGCCTATCATTGATCATGCAACTGATTAATGGTTGATGGTCTAAAACAGTTTTTCAAAGTGGTCTGCATCAATTTTCCAAACACAGATTGAGATCACCATTTTGAAATAGTTGTGGCGGCCTGTGGAAGTTACAGGTTTAGTGGCCAAAAGTTACACGGTATAATCTTTTAATTATTCAAATATACTAGTGAATAAAAATGTATTTCACTGCACTGAAGGGATACATCCCTTGTTTCACACACTAAAGTTGAAAATTTTGTATTTATACCTGTACGATGCATCGCTGCAGAGACCCTTCTAAACACCTATTGACGAATTGGAAAGTTTCAGACATAATTATTTAAAATATTTTTTCATTTATATTAAAAGTTAGGCCTCAGTCTGTTCTTCACTTGTCCAGCTTGGAGGAGTTTTCACCATGTTCCAGAAGTAGCTGGAAATAATGTAGATATCCTCTTCGGTATTTTGTCCAAAATATCAGATAGCCTGCACACTAAAGTATTTTTAATGGGTCTTCCATTGAAAGCGAAGTGACCCAAACCATGCTAAAGCTGAACTACTTTTTACCCGGTGGAAATCATAGTAGAAGCTGGTGAAAACCAATTGTATGCATTTTTTCATAAGGCAAAGCACGCTTATTTATATATACATTATCACGCAATAAAAGATTTACATGAAGTATTAAAGAAATAGCGAAAGGGTGCAGAAGAAGCATTCAAATAAAATATACTCCTTTAAAAAATAAAACTATTAGGTGTACAGTCATAACTTGCCAACTTTTCTATTGGGGATAATTGGAATTCCTCTCTGTAAAAATGAAAAATGGTAAAATATGCTCCTAGCATTTGCTACTTTTCCATTAGTGTTGTGAGGAAATCAACAATTGTCTCGCACACACCTCCCCACATTGGACTCTGCTTTTTTAATCAATTTATTATATTTCTTATTTTGAGGTTTGCATACGCTCGCTGCCGAAATAGAAAAGAGGTTGAGGATTGGTGGTCGTCGCATTTGAGCAGTCATAGATGAGCACAGTTTGCTACTCTATTTAGAATATATTTGCAATACTTTCACATCAAGATTTTTTATGGCAGGGTAGTTGCGATGCAAAATGGTTAAATCTTGATATCAGTGTCTGCGTAATTTTGTCGTCGATGAGAAAGCAAACGTGTAGCCTCATTAAGACTGCCTTATTTTCAAGCGCTACGAACGATTGTGCAGTCAATGCTTCATAGTGACGATCACTTTACCGGCACACCTTTCTGACTTGCTTTTGAATTCGCAGGACAATACTTCGCGGAGGTGAAGGGACATGGTGAAAAATCTGATACTGCAATAACCTAAACCTTATTGACGTATTTGTCTTATTTATTTCTTCAGTATATCGCACTATGAGCTGTGGAAGAACTTTAGGTGCTGCGGCAATGCTGAGATGCCGTAATGTCTAGAAGACCTATTCTGAGAATTTCTCTGTAAGACCGCACAAGGCAAACCTCTATCGGCAAAACTGACGCCATATCAGACCCAGAATATCCATCCCTCACTCGATTTCAGAATGGTCGCAGCCTGAAGGCGGCAGCTTGCTTCAATGACGGATATGATCAGTATTCCCGCCTTGCCATAAAAAACTTGTGCTATATCGAGATTGGCGCTTACTAACATACCTTCAGCGTGCATGGCAGAAGCCAGGGCTGCCATCGGTATGAGTCACTCGAGGTAATCGTATTCATCTCATGGTGATAGAGTGGCAATTCACTGGCTGAGTTGCACGCCATTACAAAATCTGGCAGATTTTTCCATGATGTGTGCAAGTCAAGTGAACATCAAATCTGTCTCTGTGAATCGACTGATGACACTTACTGGGTCAACACTTGACTCAGCGGCACTTATGTTGTTTATGTTCTCTCCAACTAGTATCCTTGCTTGTGTTGCATGAACTTGATATGTATGTCAATTTATTTAAAAATGATCTGCTTCTAGAGCCCCAACTTGAAGCAAAAATAATGGAAAATTTTTTTTTTATAACAGTGTTATGACGGTTTTCTTTGAATTCAAGTAAAGTGAACACAACTTAAACTTTTCATTAAGGTGTCATTAAGGATCATTGCACTGTCAAACCAGTTTATAACAGTGTTATGACTGTTTTCTTTGAATTCAAGTAAAGTGAAACAATTTAAACTTTTCATTAAGGTGTCATTAAGGATCATTGCACTGTCAAACCAGTTTATAACAGTGTTATGACGGTTTTCTGATTCAAGAGTGAATTCACTTTTCATTCAAGTAAAGTGAAACAATTTATGACTTTTCTTTGATTAAGTAAAGTGTCATTAAGGATCATTACACTGTCAAACCAGTTTATAACAGTGTTACGCGGTTTCTTGAATTCAAGTAAAGTGAAACAATTTAAACTTTTGATAAGGTGTCATTAAGGATCATTGCACTGTCAAACCAGTTTATAACAGTGTTATGACGGTTTCCTTTGAATTCAAGTAAAGTGAAACAATTTAAACTTTTCATTAAGGTGTCATTGGATCATTACACTGTCAAACCAGTTTATAACAGTGTTATGACGGTTTTCTTGATTCAAGTAAAGTGAAACATTTAAACTTTTCAAAGTGAAACAATTTTAAACTTTTCATTAAGGTGTCATTAAGGATCATTACACTGTCAAACCAGTTTATAACAGTGTTATGACGGTTTTCTTTGAATTCAAGTAAAGTGAAACAATTTAAACTTTTCATTAAGGTGTCATTAAGGATCATTGCACTGTCAAACCAGTTTATAACAGTGTTATGACGGTTTCCTTTGAATTCAAGTAAAGTGAAACAATTTCAACTTTTCATTAAGGTGTCATTAAGGATCATTGCACTGTCAAACCAGTTTATAACAGTGTTATGACGGTTTTCTTTGAATTCAAGTAAAGTGAAACAACTTAAACTTTTCATTAAGGTGTCATTAAGGATCATTGCACTGTCAAACCAGTTTATAACAGTGTTATGACTGTTTTCTTTGAATTCAAGTAAAGTGAAACAATTTAAACTTTTCATTAAGGTGTCATTAAGGATCATTACACTGTCAAGACCAGTTTATAACAGTGTTATGACGGTTTTCTTTCAATTCAAGTAAAGTGAAACAATTTAAACTTTTCATTAAGGTGTCATTAAGGATCATTACACTGTCAAACCAGTTTATAACAGTGTTATGACGGTTTCCTTTGAATTCAAGTAAAGTGAAACAATTTCAACTTTTCATTAAGGTGTCATTAAGGATCATTACACTGTCAAACCAGTTTATAACAGTGTTATGACGGTTTTCTTTGAATTCAAGTAAAGTGAAACAATTTAAACTTTTCATTAAGGTGTCATTAAGGATCATTGCACTGTCAGACCAGTTTATAACAGTGTTATGACGGTTTTCTTTCAATTCAAGTAAAGTGAAACAATTTAAACTTTTCATTAAGGTGTCATTAAGGATCATTACACTGTCAAACCAGTTTATAACAGTCAATGATGTTTTTATAAAGATGTCATTTAGCATTACAGTTAAATAATTTAAATGCCTTGCAAAATAGACAATAGAGGTTGTGTTCAAGTGCATGAAGAGAAAACTAACACTTGACAAAATAAAATTTTCCATTATTTTTCTTCAAGCAGGGGCTCTAGAGCAGATCATTTTAAATAAATTGACATACATATCAGAGTTCATGCAACACAAGCAAGGATCTAGTTAGGAGAGAACATAAACAACATAAGTGCCATGAGTCCAAGTGTGAGCCCAGTAGAGATGTCATCAGTCGATTCACAGAGACAGATTTGATGTTCACTTGACTTGCCTTTTTACATCATGGAAAAGTCTGCCCAAGACACCATTGTAATGGCGTACACCTAACCAGTGGTGCCACTCTATCATCTTGAGATGAAGCTTCAGTGACTCAGGAGTACGATTACCTCGATGGCGCCATACTTCCAGCTTATAGTTCTGCCATGCACGCTCAATATGTTGAGTATGAGCGCCAGTCTCATTATCCACAAAGTTTTTTTTATGGCAGACAGAATACTGATCATATCCATATTGAGCAAGCTGCCCCTTATAGGCACGCCATTCATCAGTGAGGATGGATGTTCTGGGTCTGATATGGCGTCGAATTTTGCCGATAAGGGTTTGCCTTGTGCGATCCCTGACAAGTCTCAGAATAGGTCTTCTAGAATCCCCGTCAACTTCCAGCATCCCAAAGACCCACTGCCTTTCACGGTGCCAAGTTCTGCCGCATCGACCACGATGGTACTGAAAGTAAATAAGACAAATACGTCAATAAGGTTTAGGTTGTACAGTATCAAATTTTCAACATGTCCCTTTCACATACACCGAAGTATTGTCCTGCAATTCAAAAGCAAGTCAGAAGGTGTGCGGTACAATCGTCATATAAGCATTGACTGCCTAATCATTCATGCTGCTTGAAAATAAGGCAGTGCCTAATAGGTACATTTGCTTTTCTCCTTGACAATAAAATTACAGACACTGATATCAAATTTAACCATTTTTTTTGCATCACAACACCCTGCCATAAAAATCTTGATGTGAAAGTAATACAAATACATACAAATAGGAAACTTACCTTTCGCTTGTGGGCAAATTTGCTCTCATCTATGACAACAAATCGATGACGACCACCAATCCTCATTCCTCTTTTTTTCTTCAGCCGCTTGAGGGCAGCAATGCAAACCTCAAATAAAGAAATATAATAAATTGAGTAAAAAAGCAAGTTGAGTGGTAAGAGAGGTGTGCAGACAATTGTTGATTGCTCACAACACTAATGGAAAAGAAACAAATGCTCAAACTGTTTTACCATTTTCATTTTTACAAAGGAAAAGGAATTCCAATTAACCCCAATAGAAAAGTTGGCAAATTCATTAACTGTAACCTAACAATAGTTTTAATTTTAAAGGAGTGTATTTTATTTGAATGCTTCTTCTGTACCCCACTAATGCTTTTAATACTTCATGTAAAGCCCTTTGAATTGTCCTGCATGTGAAATGTGCTATATAAATAAACGTGCTTTGCCTTATGAAAAAATGCATACAATTGGTTTCACCAGCTTCTACTATGATTTCCACCAGGTAAAAAGTAGTGGAGGTTCAGCTTTATGTGGTTGAGTCCTTCCTTTCCAATGGAGAAGACCCATTAAAATACTGAAATGCAAGGACAACAGCTTATCCTGATATTTACAAACATGCAGAGAGATATCTACATATTCCAGCTACTTCTGGGCCATGTGAAAGGGTCTCCTCCAAAGCTGGAGAGGTATTAACAAAGAAGAACAGACTGAGGCCTAACTTAATATAAATGAAAAAATATTTTAAATAATTATGTCTGAAGCCTCCAAATGCATCCAGATAGAGTGTGATTAAACTAAAGGTGTTTACGCGATGCATCTACAGGTATAAAGTCTAAAATTTTCAACTTTATTTTAGTGTGTGAAACAAAGTGTAACGTCAGTGCAATTGAAATACATTTTTATGTTTCACTAGTATATTTGAATAATTAAAGTTATACCGTGTAACTTTTGGCCACTAAACCTGTAACTTCCCACAGGCGCCACAACTGTTTCAAAATGAAACAGTCTCAGTCTGTGTTTTGGAAAAGTGTTGCAGACCATTTTGAAAAGCTGATTTTTAAGTCATCAAGCCATTAATCAAAGCGCTCCAGGTTACATGATCCAATGATAGACGGCCCGCTCCTGAGAAGCTACAATGCCGTTTTTTTGAGAATGGAACCCCCCTTTGAAGCAATGACATGCGTCAAGTGCTCTATATTGACAGCAGAAATCAGCTATAGTTACTTACATTAATAATAATATTAGAATATAATGTATCATAATATTTGGCCAACATTGGGTTCAAAAGTTACACGGTATCACTTTAAATTAATATGTAAACAAACATATTTCATATTTGTATATCTGTATTATTTTTCCACTGTGAATATGGATTATAAAACAATTTGTGAGCAACTGTTTCTTTTTCTGTTAAGTGTTGTGAGCAATCATCATGAAAATTGGTACACGCAGCCTTATGATGGAAGCCTTACTATGGAATTCAATAAATATGCACAAACAAAAGAATGAAGTTAGTTATTTGTCACTGAGTGTATCACATAAATGTGTAGCGATGTTGTATCCAATTATATTGAAATAGTTGTGACTTGTCAGGCATCCACCTTATTTTTCCCTAATCAATAGTAATTTCATTCAGAGACTAGTATATAATATTACAACCTTTCGGAGTACTTTTGCCATTCTTGTTAATGTCCTGGAACTTGCAGCTATCCCCTCAGTGATCATGGCAAGTTGCTTCAACTGCAAACCTTGTGCAAACCTGAGGAAAGGAAAAAATAATGAGGGGACCCAATAATAATCAGGGAACCCAACTGGCATGGCCTCCTTATGGCCTCATTTGAATTGAATTGTGCTTACATGAAACTACAATTAAATTGTCCTATGTAAAACAACATTACATATCTGATCAGTCCATATTCCACATTTGTTTGAAAGCCTGACAATTACACTAGCATCAAGTACTGTGACTTCAATGAAGTAATTATCACTTTTATTACAATGTCAACAAAAATCTAATTTGTGGAAGAGTTGTTGTATTGGATTGCATTAGACTACACAGGATTACCCGATATAGCAGCTGGTGAGTCCAAGTGTTATTTTATAGAACAGGGGTCTGCAACCTGTGGTTCTGGATCAGCAATGGCTCTTTGGACCTTCCACAATGGCTCACAATAATATTGGCTATAAAATTACAAAGGCCCAACTCTTCTTTTTAAATATAGAGATGGCAATACATGTCAGTTTCAGCTGTTTTTTCATGGAATTATTCATTAAATTTCCACAACATAATAATAGTATCAATAATATTGTTTTACATCTATCTTTCTTGTCATTAGCATGTAAATTGTTAGCTTTTTTTAAAAAAAACACAATTTTCCACAAATACCTATATCCCATAGAAGCAAATTAATTAATTTGTTTTTTTTTCTTTTTTTGCAAATTTTAATTTTTATTTATTTATTTTACCCAAAACTGAAATAAAATTGTGGCTCAATCACAGCAATGGTAGGTTGTCTTTTTTCAAAAGGTCCTGTAACATCTGAAGCTGTGCACAAGTCTGATTTTGCTGGTTGTGGGCTAAAATTACTTTTTGGATTTCAACAGTTGCAGACCCTGTTTTAAAACATTTATAACTCAAAAAATAAATAAGAAAAAATACTCTAGTGGAGCAGAATTCAAAGTAAATCACATTACATCAACTATAAATCTATAAATCACACTGCTAAAATGGTGCTACCTTAGAAATGAAAACTTAAATTTGATTTGTAGTAATACTGCACCTGTGCATGAACTCCAGCCATTTTATCAATGGGATGTGAGACTTTGCGAATATTGAGCCATTGCGTACAGACTGTGGGGAACTTTTATGACGCTTGCAGACCCTGAGGAAAAAGAAAGCAAAATGCTGTTTAGTATGCTACGAGAAAAAGAGAAAGGGGAGGCTAACTGGAACATGTACATGCAGTGGTTTCCAAAAGCTTTACGTTACAGTAAGCCAATACTAGGGAAGCTAATACTAATTTAATACTTCTGGCTAGGACATAATCAAATGAAAACGTTACACTCAAACGTAAATGCTTGCTGCTGTGTTGTTCACCATGATGGCTAATAAGTTGTCTGATAATAAACAATAATAGCTTAATTAGCAAGCGCTAGCAAGTTAGAGTTAGCTTCTACTTACCACCATAGCCCATCTTTGACATGGCATGTCACCAGATGCATGCGGCGATTACATTTTACGCACTTCACGGTTGTCCTCAGGAGCCCACGTTTCTGCATCCATCTAACTATTTTTCTTCTGTTCTTCGTTGTATCCGAGAGCCTAATTATTTTTAACAGTTCTCCTACTCTTACCATTGCTGCACGACGCTAGTGTGGTCACGGTGTTGTCATCGCGCCTCTTTGCACAGACAGGAAGTACGTCATTTCGTTTTCTCATTACTCTTTTACAAATAAACCACTAACAATATAGATCTCGATATCATGGGATTATTATTATTTAGTACTGATTTTTGAAAAATGTCTTATTCCTCATTTAATGAAGCTTTGATAAGGTAAGGAGCTGTATTAGTGATAACCGTGTTGTTTGAATTTGAACTGAATGCGCGCGTAACGTCACGTCACATTAACGTCCCCAACTGTCTAGACCAGGCAGTTATCGACCTACGACTGGTGTGCTGGCGTGTAAACTAACTTTAAAAGGAAACCGTGCCAGGAAAAGTAAAGCCCCACCATCGTTTCCCTTTGGAGGTAAGCTAATGCAAAACGTATAATTTCCTCCTTCCTTCCTTCCTTTCTTTCTTTCCTTCTTTATGGGGGGGAGCAGGTTAAGTTGGCTCCTGTAATTAATGCTAGTTTGTAGTATTTGATCATCTCCAATTTAATCCAATTATAATCAACTATAGCATTAAGTTTCCTTAACTAATATACCGTTACATTGTGCGTTGTGTTCTTTGCCATACACAACTATAGCTAGATGGAGACTCGTTTCAGCAAAAGGGCGTGTGAGGTGATGGAGGCCGAAGATGCTCAGGAAAAAGTTGTGGAGGAGACAAACAGGGACCAGACAGATGTGGAAGAGGTCCCTGTTCGACCAAAGAAAAAGAAGCAAGTTAAATATTCTCCAAAGAAACTGAGTATGTATTGCTTTGTTTTTATGTTTGTTTTGTTAATTCCTTTACTACTTTTGTCTACAAGGCTTAAAATTAATTCCTCCCACCATCTCAGCAAATAATAGGGATGTTACAATATCCACATCACACGGTACAATATTATCTCGATATGAACCTCACAGTATGATATTTATCTCGATATTGTGGGGAGGTTCACGATAACAATAATGATGGTATAAAATGCTTTGATGAGTCATTGTTACAATATTTACTGTCAAATTCAAGCTTGTGACATTCTGACCTGCTTGAAAAACCTTTGCTAAAGCTGAAATTCAAGTAAAAATCCAACATTTTTTTATTGAGAAGACAGCTCAGGTACTAGATTAAATAAACTCAACCAGCATTAAAACAGCCTATTTACTAAGTAAAAAAAGACCTGTCATTAGTAGTCAATAAATTTAAAATAAATAAGTCCACCTGTCTGTCAGTGTTCAGTCATATGTCTGAACTTCTACGGGCTCCTTGGACATGATTGGAGCACTGAGATGTCGCCAATCAGCTGATCAGATGCTCTTCTGCCCCCGCTGCTGCAGGTTAAATGGAGAGTTTTAATGAACAGCTGATCGAGGTGGTGAAAAAATACGAAAATGTGCCTACAACACGGACATCGCCGGATGCACAGAGCACACTGGCAGCAAAGGATCATGGTCTATGTAGTTTAGTATGTTGCGCTATGCATAGAGTGGACTGAAAACTATTTTTGTCTCAAGAGATACGCTATTTAATACCGTGACCAGACCACGACGATTTCGCAGCAGTTTACCCCCGGCGATATCATGATATCAACAATATTGTTACATCCCTAGCAAATAACTGAATTGCTTAGCAGCAGAAGTTTGGGCTGTGGCTGTTAAATATTGTTCTAGCTACTTTGGCAGCAGATTTCCAATTTGTGTTTTATTCAATAATTTATGCACATAATATTTGCCATTTTATATACGTGCACTATATGTATGAAAGCATTGGTACTGTGCTGGTGTAATGGAGTGCAATGTATGTAATGTTTTTTGGGCTTTATTCACAACTCTACTACTTCCTGAACTTAAGCCAACTCTTTTGCCTCCTGCCTTTCATTACTGGACAAACTGATTAATTCAGGTATGTTTGGCCATTGTCCTCGTTGTTGCTGAGGTTAGGCGCACCTGGATTAATCAAATTGTCCAATAATTAAAGACAGGAGACAAAGAAGTTGGCTTAAGTTAGAAAGCACTGGAGTTTTGCATAAAGCCCATATAATCAGAGTTGGATAATTCAAGTGCCAAAGAGTGAAAATGCAGTCCGGCAATCGTTCCAACCAGTCACTGAATCAGCTGAATTTGATCAGCACAGCTCCTCTGCAGATAGAGGAGCTTGTTAGTTAAAACACCTTTTCTAATATAAAGGCAGATCCAAAAACATGACAGGGTAACTTTGAATTTAATGCACCCCAGTGCACCACGACTATATACTGACTTCAATAATAAAGTTAATGATAATGATAATAATAAATAATAATGTTGATGAAAATAACAAAATGACAAACTGTCTTTGTTGCAGTGTCTCCAACAGGGGCATTGGAGTTGGCCAAGCTGAAAGAACAAACCAAGGTGGATCAACACAAGATCGAACACCTTGAGGACCGCATTAAATATCTAGAGGAGGCCAACAGGGATCTCAAAAATGACAAGGATTTCCTACTTTCCCAAATTAAGGGAGCCTCCAACTCGCCTGGATCTTCTGGGAAAGGTACAAATGCTTCAAAATTAAGATGAGTGATGAGGTAAAAAAAAACATTATTGATGCAATCCTAGAGGATCAGGCAAGTTGTGGAGGAGAAACTGAGATAGACATGATTTTCAGGAGCAGTGTAAGGATAGGGTAGGCTATTAGAATATAAGCAATTATAATCATTAAAACACCTGGAATGTTCATTTAATTGGAAATACTATTTTCCAAAGCCCTTCCAGTATCAAGAATGCTTTGAATTGCACTGAAAAAAGTATAGTTTTAGCTTTTTGAGCTTTGTTTTCTGATTTACCTCTATACTTGTCCATCTACCGCATCTCCCTTCTCACAGGCTCTGGAAAGACTGCCCTGGAACTCTCTTCAACTTCGACATCTCCCTGTCCCTCCTCAGAGTCCAGCTTCTCATCATCCTCAGAAGGAGAGGAGAAGAAGAAGCCGAAAAAGAAGTGGACCAAGAAGTCCAAGAAACACCTTGCTTCTCATAGCCGTTCAAGGAGTAAGCTCAGGCATTGCCCATCGTTTTAATGAAATGCTTTCCCACACCTAAGTTGACTGGTACTCAACTGCCTTCTATAGTTTAAATCCATATGGAAAAAAAGCAATTATAACCATGGGCTTAGTTAGCAACAATCAGAAGGGATGTATGTGTCTGTGTTATGTCCGTGTTTTGGACTTTAATGTTAATAACAATAATAATAAAAATATTAATGATAACACTTTGAGATCTGTTTTTACAAATGTAAAGTGCTTTATAAATAAAATGCATTGTTATTACACTGCAAAACTAAAATCTTAGCAAGTATTTTTCTAATTTCTTGTTAAAAGATCTTATCACACTCAAAATAAGACAAACTACTTAAAATGAAACATTTCAGTGAGAGATAGGAACTTGTTTCAAGGCAATGCATCTTATTTCAAGAAATATCAAGAATTTTTTGCTTATGTCATTGTCAGAATGTATTTAGCTTATTACAACCCCCCAAAAAAACCTATTTTTAATTACTTTTAAGCGTGGCCAAGATTTTTTTTGTTGTTGCTTGTAATAAGCAAAAAAAAAAATCTGCCAATACAACAGGAAAAATTTTCTTAATAATTTCTTGAAAGAAGATGCATTGCCTTAAAACAAGATCTTATATCTCACCGAAATGTTTCTCTTCAAGAAATTTAGTCTTTATTTGAGTGTGATGACATATTTTGGCTAGAAATTTGAAAAATATACTTGCTAAGATTTGAGTTTTTGCAAGTAGAAAAGGAACTAAATCTAATAAGCTGAGGAGGATGCACCATAAACCAGGTTTAGTGTGGGAGTGGGATCATTTCTCTTCGGATTGTGTTGCAGTACAAGTACCAGTAGGGTGCCAAATAAACAATGCCAATGCAAGCCTTAATTAAGGTTACTTTTTTTGGTTTGTTTTTATGACCAGTGACCACAACAGATGGAGTTATACGCCGCTACAAGAATGCCCTGCGTATCTTCAAGAAGTATGGATCCATGAAAAGGGCCTTCATCAAAATCAACGTTGACCGCAACACAATTGCGAGAACGGCTGCAATTGCTGAACTAGCAATTACATTTCCAGACACATTCAAGCACTTGCTCTCACGAGATGAAGCAAATGAGAAGATGTCTGCATTTGCAGAGCGGTGCAGGGAGGCCATAACAGAGGAGATGGCTGAAATCATCACAGAAAAGAAAAAAAATGGAAAACTCCTCCCAATAATGTATAAATACACTTAAGAATGCCCATGATCATGTTCATTCTGAATGTGAATTATAACTGATAAGATATTCTGTAATATACAGAGATTATATGTTTCTTTTGTTTAAATATTTGTGTTCAAATGCATTATGAAAAAAGTCATAGCAAAGTGAAAAGGTGAAGAACTCATTTGAGTGTTCATCATGTTAATGGTCTGTTTATACAAACCATGTGTTCCATCCCTGTGCTTGAAAAGTAGGGCAGCAGTTGCTTTTGTCCATTGCTTTTTTTCAAATACAATTGTGAAAACACAGTGAGGAAAATCTCCCTTGTCTATTGAATTTTTTTTTTCAAGCATTTACATAATTTGACAGTGAAATTATCCATAATGACATCTTAATGAAAAGTTGAAATTACTCCTACTGTACTTGAATTCAAAGAAAATGGTCATAACACTGTTATAAACTGGTTTGACAGGGCAATGATCCTTAATGACACCTTAATGAAAAGTTGACATTGTTTAACTTTACTTGAATTGAACGAAAACCGTCATAACACTGTTATAAACTGGTTTGACAGTGCAATGATCCTTAATGACACCTTAATGAAAAGTTGAAATTGTTTCACTTTACTTGAATCCAAAGAAAACTGTCATAACACTGTTATAAACTGGTTTGACAGTGCAATGATCCTTAATGACACCTTAATGAAAAGTTGAAATTGTTTCACTTTACTTGAATCCAAAGAAAACTGTCATAACACTGTTATAAACTAATTTTGACAGTGCAATGATTCTTAATGACGCCTTCATAAAACATTCAGGGTATTCCACTTTACGTGAATTCAAAGAAAACCGTCATAACACTGTTATAAACTGCAATGATCCTTAATGACACCTTCATTAAACATTCAGAGTATTCCACTTTACTTGAATTCAAAGAAAACCGTCATAACACTGTTATAAACTGCAATGATCCTTAATGACACCTTCATTAAACATTCAGAGTATTCCACTTTACTTGAATTCAAAGAAAACCGTCATAACACTGTTAAAAACTGCAATGATCCTTAATGACACCCTCATTAAACATTCAGAGTATTTCACTTTACTTGAATTCAAAGAAAACCGTCATAACACTGTTATAAACTGCAAAGATCCTTAATGACACCTTCATTAAACATTCAGAGTATTCCACTTTACTTGAATTCAAAGAAAACCGTCATAACACTGTTATAAACTGATTTGACAATGTAATGACATCTTAATGAAAAGATCGAGTTATATTGCTGTTGGAAGAAAAATATGATGGTAATAAACTCATACGACAGTGTTGTTACACTTTATGACATCTTAATAAAAATGACATTTATGACACAATTTATGATTATGTCATGGCATTTAATGTCAAACCGACCCATATATGACAGTTTAATGTCATGATAACGTAAAACTACCTAATTTTTTTTTTAAAGCTTGACAACTAGATCTGCTATGTCATGTTTATGACAGGTTTTGTTGCCTTGGTTAATGTCAAGTTGTCATAACAAAGACATCACAAATAATGTCAACTTTGCATCAAAAGTGACATAATTTACCGATTGACACTTAATGACAACTGTCATAAGCATTCGTTCATCTTCATGACAGGTGTCATGACATGATTATGACAGTGTTATGTCAGTCTTATGCACACCCATTCAAATAAAGTGTTACCCATGCAACTCTGACACTAGGTATCCTGAGAGGCTGGGCGACGGGGTGTATTTTTTGCCCTTTCCCAAGCCACATCTCGAACGAGAAAAGTGTCTTCTTTGGGAAAAGTTATGCGGCAGACCACAACATCAACTGAGCCTGGATAAAATTAACAAGGATGTCTACATCTGTTCTAAGGTAAGTCAACATTGTATTTGAGGCAACACTTTGCTGGAAAGAAATATGAAGTTAACTTTAACATCCCTAATGTTAGTTTAAGTTAGCTAACGCTAGCCAAACATGCAAATTTTATACTTTGGTAATGGTACATAAGAGGTCAGCTATAGCTGTGGTGTAGTATAAGTGTCATGTAGTAACGTAGGTAACGACACGCCTCTGGCTTCCAAGCCAGACTCTACTCCGCTCCAGTGGCTGTTTAATCAGTTTTTGGCAGACGATCACTTTTTGGCACAACAACGGCAGCCGTGCAGTAGTTTGTGCAAGAAACTGAGGCAGCGCACACTAGTAGCATTCCAGAGACTTCACAGGTTTGATTTAGCTTTGCAGTTTCAGACTTGTGAACAATGTTTTTTTGTTTGTTTTTTAATGTTTTTTATTTATCTTGTCATGGTCCCTCTGTCTGATCCCGCGTCTACTGTCCATGTTGACAGCTGTCATCTCCCAAGATGTCGCATAGCGCCTGTCACCGAATGTTGATTGTTTGTCCGAGTGAGTGAAGGGGGCGTGGCTTAGCCATAGGTCAATTGCAGTGGCCAGTTAAAAACTTTTTATGTTGGTATTTTGTAATGTAGCCTGTAACTGTAGTCACATTAAGCTAACAGTTTATGAAAGAAATGGCTTGTTATCATTGGCGATGTAAGAGAAAGAAAATCTCATGTAGCTGATGCGCAGCCATTTACTGCAACCAAAACAGTAAATTCACTGGAAGACGGCAGTTTCCTCATGAGAGTTTCCTTATGCATGAGTATGAGATGTGTGTGTTGTTTCATGCACTTTGAGTGGGAGGAGAGTATAAAGGAGAATAGGAGTGTTTCAAAAATGTGCAAAATCAGGTATAGCGCCTCTAAATGAACCTATTCTGCTGTTTAAGTTTAAATAAGCACAGCAATAAATTCCAAAATACAATTTTTTTTTTTAGAATTTCAATCACGGTTTAATTTCAGTAGAATAATTTTGTTGGAAAATATTTTTTTGTAGGCTAAACTTTAGTTGCAGACACCACCTGTCCTCACCGTCCTGCACTGCCCTGTCTTGTTGGGGTCATCACTGCCCAGCAGGCCGCGGCGGATGGAGTAAGAAAATCCCATAGTCACACTGACAAAGTCATTAACAAAGTCATTAAAGTGCTTGTAAAAACCTCTTGTAAAGAAACACTTTTTCCTTAGTTCTCACAAATGGTCCGGTCTGTATGATTCCTGACCTGGAAGGTCAAAAGCAGATGAGCCGGTGTCTCTCTAGGTCTCATGTAAACCAGTAATGGGACAATAAAGGAGAAGCAGAGCCATGTTAAACCAGAAGAACAAAGCTAAGTTGATTCAACCACATGACACAATCATCTATTTTTTTTTTTTTTTTTTTTCCAAAACAGATTGTAAATGAAACATGCTGTCATTTGCACAAAGACTTCCTTGATTTTGTCCTCTCAAGCTTCAGGTGGATGGAAACCACAGCCAGAAGGATGCATCTGTTAGTACGGAGCAGCTCCACATTTCTGTCAGCAGCATAAACCACATTTCATGACATCACTCATCAAATCAGCAGAGATGAGAACACAGCTGGGCCACGAGGTTGTTCCTGAACAACTTAAAGGAAGAGATTCCCAGAAAAAAAGAAAGAAGGGAAAACACAGATAGGATGACATTAATGATGATGGATGTCAGAGGATTTTTTTTACACCATGCTCCTCTTCATTTCTCAGAATGTTAAACATCTGTGGCTGAAAACTTCAAAACTAAGGAAAAGCTGATTGCAGATGATGCTGACAGCCTCAAGGATCAAATCCACAGATATTTTCTTTTTAACTTGATTATTCAGAGGGTTTGTAGGTTACAGCAGTCTCACTGTGGGAGGGATCTGCTGTGGAGTGCAGTACAGAGCTGAGTTTGTAACGATCATCGTGTTAGATATCTGCTGCTGGTCATCAAAACAAGTTAGCAAAGACAGATCGATCACCAAGTCCAAACTCGGGGTCTGTGCACTCAGCTATCAGTTGTTTAAGTTGTAAATACTCAGCCAGAGTTTCAGACAGCTTCATGGCACAAGGGTGTCGATGTGTGCATGCATCTGAGTAATGACTCTGACCTATCAACACTGTGGTGTTTCAAATATGTTTGGTGCAGATGCGGGCATGAAAAAGTTCCCCTTTCTGCCGACTGCCAGCCACTTACCAGCGACTTGTCTGCTAATTCAATCGCACAGAGAAACGCCTGTGTGACCAGGGAAAATTATTTCAGAGCATAAATGAACGCCCGGAACAAGGACGTTTCCACACGCCAAGTTTGGACACCGTGCGTGATGACGTGTTTGCGGGACAAATCAAATCAGCCAGTGATAGTGCAGTAATAGTGCACTGTTACTGCACCACTTCTGGCAGAAAAAGGCGGAACTTTTCACGCAGCATCTGTATGTAGTCCATGCACTTTGAAGCCGTTTGTTTCTGAAATGAGACGGCCTAGTAGTCCGACATTGTTGTTTTTCCTGTTTGTGTGTGACATCAATGCGTATACGACGTGAGCATGGCGTGAGCAGGTCCACCATCATTTTTGCGTTTTGGGCTGTGCACACGAGAAAGCATCTGCGTCGCGTCTCCGGGAATTCCAGAGTAAAGCCGTTGTCGTATGAACGAAAGGCACTTCCAATTAAATATTTTGACATTTTTACCCGCAGTCGTCCTCGCCCCTGAGATGATGTGACAGTGTTGGGCCTGTCACTGTGCTTCTGATTGATCATGTGCCGTGGCTACAGAGATGTTCCTTTGGCTGTCTGGTTAGGGCGCATGGCATACAGTACTAGGGCCTTATTGATCCTACAATGGGGAAATTAACATGCCACAGCCAAAGCAGGAAGGGCAGTTCCATTAAAAAAAGAGGATACAAATCCAAAAATGTAAATTAAATATGCACATAATTTATTGTAAATTATATTAAGAAATATGAAAAATATTATTTACATGTGTTGCACAAAAGAAGTGGTGTGAAGTAATGGGTGTGATGGGGGTTAACAGGAACGGAGCTGTTACACGGTCTGATGGTTGACTGTAGGAACGACCTGCGGGAGCTTCCTGAGGTGGAGCCGAATGCACTGAAGGAGCTGCTCAGAGCAATTACAGCTGGATGCATCAGGTGGCAGGAGTTGTCCATGATGAATGTTAGCATGGCCAACATCTGTCTGTCTGCCACCACCTTGATGGAGTCCAGAGAGCAGTCCAGAACAGATCCAGTTCTCCAAGTCTCTTTTCTGTATCTGTCTGCTTCCTCCCCAGCACATAATGGCATGAAGACTGCTGAGGCCCTGGCGTGTGAGAAAATGCTCGGAGCAGAGATCTATGCACACTGAAGGTGGATTCAGTGTGGTTCTTTCTCTTCTTTTATGGATGTCTGTGTTATCTGTCCAGTCCAGTTTTTGCTGAGGTGGACACTCAGGTACTAGTCTACTATCATAATGTCTGAGCCCTGGAAGGGTTCCTACTGAAGCCACCTACAAGCTCCTTGGTCTTACTGGTATTTAGGAGCAAGTGGTCCTGCTTACGCCAGTCTACAAAATCAGCAATGAGGCTGTCTTACCATGAGTCTATACAGGGCTGTTATTTATTTGTTGCATTGCGCTCCAAGTCTGCCTTTAAACTTTCATTTATTTTAATTTCTTTGTCCTTTTTTCATCATTTAAGAAAAGACAACAATAATATCAAGTGTTTTAAAGGATAAGTTTCTTTTTTTCAACATGGACCTTATTTCTAGGAGTTTATACGTGGACTTACTCCCCAGTAACATTTCTGTATCACTCTGACTCCTATGTGAGATATTTAGATTTTTTGCAATCTGCGTATGTCCATATAATGGGAGGAAGTGGGGCAGCCAGAGCGCGCCTCTATATAAGGCATTATCTGCCACAAAAGTCTTTTAATTTCATCAATACTTTTTAATGAATGAACAAACAAACGAGTACCATTGAACCGTGACGTCAGGTTTTGCTCTTTGTTTGTTATTTGGGTCGTTCAACACACTACTGGCCACGCGTGCCCCCGACGCGTGTTACCGTGGTAGCTGAGAGCCAGAAGTACTTTACCTGACGGACAACCACAAACCCAGCAGAACTCATAACGTTTAGACGTGTTTAGACTACTTACTCAATGGAAAGTTGCCCATTTGGTCCTGCAGGCCTTGACTGGGTCTTCCAGTTTATTTTGGGGACACGAAAAATAGTCTCTACCACAGTCCGGTTGATCAGAGCTGATAAATCCTCTGTCATAGTGAGACATCCTGGAAACATCCAGACATGCATCTCCTGGTCTCAAATCCCATTTTGAGCAACAAAGGCAATCCTCCTCTGTTGGCATAACTGAGCATTGTCCACATTGTCCACACGCACATCTGTTCGCCGACGTGCAGCGGTGTCTTACTCTCTGACCAGCTGTTCTTCTCTCTGCTTCCGCCGCCTCCTTTCAGTGAGCTCCTCATCTGTTCTCTGGCTCGAAATTGTTAAGGAGATCCATCAAATTCAAACACACCACTGGGCCGATTCTCCAAAATCGGAGAAATATTCTGCCATGTTGCTCAAAACTAGTAGTATCGATAGTAACCCGGTTAGCCGACCGTCATGGAGCAGGAGTGATGAGTTGTGCTGGGTTTGTTGTTGTCCGTCCGGTAAGCTTCTTCCGGCTCTCAGCTGGAACACAGCAACGTGCGTCAAAGGGGGCGCACGCGGCCAGTAGAGTGTTAGACGACCCCAATAAGAAACAAAGAGCAAAACCTGACGTCAGGGTTCAATGGTACTCGTTCGTTGAGTAGCACCTAGCTGCAGCCGGAGCCACTACAAACCACGCCCCATACAACCACGCCCCTTTACAAACCACGCCCACTGTTGGAGTGAGTAGAACCTTACCCTAACCCCTCCCCTAACCCTAATGACCACCCGCCCACAGTAGTACAAAATACGCCCATTTTCACAGCAAACCACGCCCTTTTTTTCATGACACGCCTCTGGGTCTGTGGCTGCAGTTGGGTATACTTGCGTTCGTTTGTTCATTCATTAGTGAGTATTGATGAAATTAAAGGAGTTTTGCGGCAGATAATGCCTGATATAGAGGCACGCTTTGGCTGCCCCGCTCCCTCCCATTACATGGACATACGCTGATTGCGAAAAAATCTAAATATCTCGCTTAGGAGTCAGAGTGATACAGAAATGTTACTGGAGAGTTAGAGCACGTATAAACTCCTAAAAATAAGGTCCATGTTGAAAAAAAAGAAACTTATCCTTTAAATGTTTTTAAACAGTCTATCAATCATTTCATGCATGGTCAGGTCATGACAACCTGCTTCTCCAGTCTTTGACTCTGACATGTGAAGCATAAAATGCTTGCAGAGATGTGACAGAAAGGCTGGTGAAGCCGTCATCTTAATATGTCGCTCTGCACGTGTCAACTCACATCTCTTTGGTATGCACAGCAGGCACCAACCGCCTTCATTGTTCACTCTTTATTCTGCATTCCTTTAAGGTAAAAACTGTAAATAATGCTATAGCTACAGTAGCATTAACTAATGTAACTAGCGAATGCATTAGTGGCATTATCCAGAGTAGCCAACGCTCCTGATAGTAACCATAAAGGAATTTAAAGGTGATAGCTACAACTTTTTCATCAAAACAATTAATCTTTCAAAAATAACACATCCACAGATTGCTGAAGGGGTGCAGAAAAATTAATGATTTTACTTAACATTTTTTATAGAATACAAATAATAGGTTTATGAATTTTGACTACTCCACTCCCCTGAGCTCTCCGTTTCCTGCACTAAAGTCAAGCTACGTGATCATGACACTAGCTCGATTGCATGTGTAGAAATAGCATCCCCCTTGCCTTACATTTCTCAAATTCAAAATGACAAAAAGCAAAGCAGGATGAGGGTGAAGGTAGTAAAGGGGCTCAAAAGCCCCATGGAGGTTGCCACTTTCCTCCTGAACACACAAGTTAAACATTTGCTAATGCTAATTAACAGTTCTGTAACACTGTTTATGCTAATTGGGAAGCAAGTAGGAGTGCGCCACTTGTAGCTATCAGCTTTTAATATTCATGAATCCTAATTGATACTTGCCATTTCAAATATGGTTGTTGCTGCAACAGGGGCACTGTCTTATTTACTGTATGATAAATACTGACAAAAAATAATTTTGGTTACTAAAAGTTTGCCTATGGAAAAATACTTTGTCACAAGTTTTTAAGCAGCAAGACACAAGTTTTCAATTTACTCTCAAAGTCAAAACAACTTAATGTTAATTGTCAACTGCACTACAGATCTATGTGAAACTCTAACTTTGGCAGGTTGAGTCTGTGATCACCAGCTCTTTCCTGAGAGTCTAACATGTCCAACAGTCAAACATGTGGTCGATAAACCAGTTTCCTGACAAACGTACAAACACAAAAAGAGTTGTTATTGTTTCTGCTTTGTGGGAGCAGTTTTCATTAAGAGTGGCAGCGTGGTGCATGTGCCACGATAAAGAAAGGAACCCTGTCTGTGGTCCCCAGCAGCAAATCCTTCGTGGCTGATAAACCTCAAACAGCCGGGACTAAAATGTGAGCAGCAAAACACTGCGCTGAACTTTAAAACAAGTCAGTCACATTTAAGTAAACAAAAAGTGAACAAGTTGGTCCTGACAGACAGCGGCTGATTGGGGGCTTTTAAAGCCAGAGCATGGTTCACCCGCTGAAAATTCAAGCAAAAGTGAAAACAAAAGGGAGTTTTAAGGCCTTCCTTCAAGTTCCCCTTAGTCATAACAGAGTTGTCAGCTCAGGTCCTTCATCAGTCAAACCAATAAAGATAAGAGTCTGTACATGTTCATTTAATGGCGGACAGTTATGAACGCAGCAGGAGCTTTCCTTCACTGCACTGTTCGACCCGTGGATCCATTTACTTCATCCAGCAGGTCTAAAAGTTCGTTACTAGCTCAGGAAATGAGAAAGTCTGCAGCACAAATGCAGATAGAAACCAGAAAGTGGCACTACTCCGTAGATGAGTTGATTCAGGCCAAATTTTTTCTCATTTCATCAGATCTCAATAACAGCAGTTTTACAGTATGTGTGAAAACCTCTATTTAGATTTATGTCAGTCTGGTTAAGTTGAATTAGTCTTAATTAGGGTTGACGAAACCAAAAAGCTACATGAATGGGGTGTTGATCGCTACCAGGGAGCCTGAATGTTGAGTTTATTTTACACACCCGACTGATGTCACGCAGGGTCAAGGAAAATACAGATGTTACAGAGAGTTTGCTGTGCGTCTATGACAGGGAGTCGCTGTAAGAACGAAAGCGTCACAACACCCATAAGTGAGTTTGAAGCCCCGTGTGTGGCACGGACAGAAACGTAAGTGTGTTTGAGAGAGCCCGCGTCTCTCTGGTATGAGACAACATTACATCACCTGGCATCTATTTAGCGTAACACAAGCGTATTAAGGCAGTTACACATGTCACAGCTGCAGCAGTTAAACTGGCCTCCTGACTCCACCTTGACTTTTTCCTTTTTTTTAAAATGATGAATTACAATAATATGATGGTTTAACGTTCCCCATGGGGCAAATGGTTGCCAAATAAAATCAGACCCTGCTATTAGACACCAATCTGCACCAGATTTAGGCCTGCTCCTCAGGTCTCTATTGATTTGCTACAACAAAATAGTTTGTTTTATCATAATTAGTAGAAAATGACTAAATCAATTGTATGGCCAGAGATAAAAACGAGAACACAACCTCTGAAGCCAAATTAGTGCAAGAAAAACATATTACAGCAATTCTATTTGAAAAACGTAACTTGGCAACATAGAAAATATCTCCTTGTCTTTTTTGCATATAAACTATTTGCTTCCTTGAGGTCAAAAAGAAAAACACGGTCCAAATAGTTTCTGTAAAGTTGTTTGTAAACAGTTGCTTATGAACAAATATCACATCTGAAGATGCTTTTATTTAAACGTCCTTGTACGCTCTCTTAAGTAGGTATGTCCATTTCTAACCTTGTCATATGTCGCCGCCTTCATACTTCCATGAGTCTTTTATGTTACCATGGTTATTAAGCAAATTCCTGCCTAGTTCCAACTTCATTTCCATGATCCATTTCAGACTCTGTAATTAGGGATTGACAGATACAAATTTTTTTTAGGGCTGATACCAATATTTTCTCATCAGCATCAGCCAATGGCCGATACAACCTACCGATATTTGCAGCCGATACTGCATTTGACCCAAAAGTTGATATAATGAAGGACTCAATAAAAACCAGCTTTGAAAACTCTTTTAAGATAAAAAAGAAAGAAACAAATAAATCAATCAAATAAATATATAAGAGAGAAACGAGACAGTTGTAACAAAATCAAAAGGAAACATTAAACTTTTAATATTTAAATAAAACTTCTGCTCGCCTGTAAATACACTCCGCGTATCAGCCAATGCCGTTACCGGCCAAATATCAGCCTAAAATATCGGCCAGCCGATGTATTGATCTATCCTTATGCGTAATGCACCACTAGAGTTGTTTACAATCACCCAACAAGCCTGACACACACAGTCTTTCAACAAAAGCCACTGTCATCACTACAGTTGTTGTTTTTGGCTGGTTTTTCTTCTTCTCTTGCTTTTTACCCTGCTGTTCCCCTTCTTCTTCTCAGTTGTCTTTTTGCTGGTTGCATGTCAGCTGTACAGCTCAGCACCGACCCCATGGTTTCTGCTATTGCTCCGTTTTCCGTGTCAAGGATGGATGCACAAGCCCCCAAAAATGGACAAAATTAGGTGCATAACAGATGCAGTAGACTGATAAAACTGTCTGTCCGTCTGCATATCTGTCTGTACTAAGCGTAAATGGGCCTTAAAGGTGTCATAACTTAGTGTTTTACATACACAATCGTTCTTAAATTATCGTCAAATGAATTTTTAATTATAGTTGGGTGGGGGGAAAATTTAATGAGCTCATTTTAACCTCTTTTTTTCCCCAACCTTTTTTTGTCGCGAGAATACAGATGCAGGCATGAAAAAGTTCCTCCTTTTTCTGCCAGAAGTAGTGCACCATTACTGCACTATCACTGGCTGAACGATTTGTCCAGCAAATAACTTGGCGTGTGGAAACGTCCTTGTTCCGGGCGTTCACTTATGGTCAACCATCGTTTACTGGTCTCTTACACAAAAGATAATAAGTTACACAAGCAGCAACTGCACATCCTCACTGAATAAATATAATCCACTGGTCCCTGGTAGTCCTGTCCCTCCTGTTAAAGCACTGAAAACTGCTGAATTTCTGCCGAAGCAGCTCAGCACTGCAATTTTTCCCCCCTCCTCCTTGTCGTCGTCGTCCTCTCTGACAAAGCTGGTCATAACTACTCCGCGGCAGGTAATCAGCTGCTTTTAGGTGGCACTAAAGAGGCTAGCTTAGCGCTCGCAGCCTCTGTAGTTCACATCATTCGGAGACAAAAATCCAAATTGCGTACTGTGGAGAGCGCGCTCTTGTGGCCGATTCTGGTGAGAAGAGAGAGCCCGCACTCAAAGACAAAGTCACTTTCACTCTCCGGAATTTCTGGCATGTTTTAACTGATTTCCTATTCCAATACACGTTTTACCGTGAAAAAGTGGGATTTCCGGGTGATGACTCCTTTAAAGCAGCCCTCCTGAACTTTGGTTGACGTTCCCTCTGTGGTGCTCCCTATCAACGGCTAATATGGCATCTTTCTTGCATCCTGTCTCGTCTCTGAGATCTCTCCAGCCAGTAAAAGTCGGTCCAATGTTGACTCTTGTCTTATCTCTTGCTCTGTCACTTTCTCTTTTTCTTTTCCTTGCTTCCTCTGACAATGTCAGTGTGTTTCTTTGCAGAATCAGCCATGATGTGCATTTACGATGGTCAACGTGGTGATAACCAGCTGCAGGAGGCATTATTGAAAACCCAATTGTCACATTGTGCAGACAGATTTATTTTTAATGATTTTACAAATGAATGTATGCTCATGAAGGAATCATTTTATGTTACTTTATATTTTACAAATATATTGTTTATTCATCCAATGAGTGTTCATGCAATAGTTTGATAAATCTGAGCAAAAAAAAAAAGTAGCAAACATTAGACTGTGAGTTATGCCAGACTGTCCAGACTCTGAGGAAATGAAAACACCTGCTTCGCTGGACAGTGTGGAGAAAAGCTATCATTGTTCTGTTTCCAACTGTTTCATGCCCAGAATTGGAGTGTAAGATAAGGGTATAAAATGCTGAGCTCACTCTGAACAGGCAGGGAACTCCGGCATTCAGATGTGGGAAAACCTGATGTGTGTGATCTCTCTCTCTCTTGGAAGATTAAAGCACTTTGACTGGGTTCAGCTTTGTCATTATTTTCTTCATTTCTTGCTGGACATTGGTAAAGAGAAAAATTCCACAATGACGTGATGCCCCAGGCTGGAAAAAGAAGTTGCTAAGCGTGGTTTTTCAGCCTTTGATGCTGCAGGGCAATGAAAGCTCAAATGTGCAATGAATGCTGGTGTGCCATCAAACTGAGTCCAAATCACAGAGTTTAAAGGCTGGAAACTCATGTAGTGTTATTTTAAGACCTCAGTTGCTAAATGTTCATCAGCTATTCAGACATTCTTTACATTTTGCTTAAAGGTCAAACAAATAACAGAAAAAGGGCATTACACCAGTTGTTGCAAATGTAAAATACTTTTCAATTATTGAACATTTTTAAATTTTCCCCATGAAAAACAAACAAACAAACAACAAAAAAAAAACTTATGGTCTTAAAATAGCTTATGACCTCGATACAATTCTCTTCATTCAGAAAATGGAGATCTATGAGATACAGGCTGTGTCCAAATTCTTTTAAGTACGTAGGCCGGGTCCTCCTTAGACCGCGTAAGGTGGAAATGACAGGCTGTTAAATTCTGACGTTCTTCCTCCTGGGCATATCTCTTGTTGCCTAGCAACTGTGATGGCGCCAAACCGAAGCTAAATGGAGCTGCAAAATATCAGCCTTACCATTGTTCTGCTAATTTTAGAGGAGTTGCAGCAGCTTTACCGTCATTGGCAGTATTTTTTTTATGACTCCGGCTGAGAGAAAAGCAAATCCAGGTAAATTTATTTTGTAGTTCACAGGATTTCAAGAGTCTCATGCTAACTTTAGCTAATTTCATGGACAATAGCGAATGAAAGACCATAATTTTAACTTGTACCGAATAATAAAATAATATAGTAAATAAAATGAAATTGTCTCTTAAATTTAAACACCTCGGCTAGAATGTCCCGTTCGGCCCGCAGTGCATCTTGGGATAGGATGAGCTACAAAGGATACATCGGACCATCCTTAAAATCTGGGAAAAACAAGGCCGCATTCGTAGGCTGCATTTGAAGGAGCCTTCAAATCTGCACAGCCTTGGTCGCATAAGCAGTCTTCAAATCCGGCCTTGGAAGGACGTAGCCCCCAAAGTTGGACATAACCCTAATCTCACCCTACCAGTATCTAAATTAGCTTAGCTTTAGCACACTGGGGTTCATTTAAACCAAATGTTTGAAGCAGTGAGCAGTTCTCTCGAATTTTGGAAATGTTTTGTTCGCTGCTTAGCTGGCTCTCCAGCAGCTCTTCATGCAACCTTGCTTTTACAGTCTTCCATATCTACCTTACTCTAAATCTTCAACTAGCTTACACAAACATTTCTCTTTTAATCAGTTCTTTACATGACATGCATTTCTCATTATGAGTTTGGCTTGAAAAACACGCTGTGCCCACACTGGTGCTACGACTTTTTGGCTATGCTAGCATGATATTAAAGTTTTAATGATTAAATTCAGATGGTTGAGGGTAAGAATTTGCACACCTCCGGAGTAGCCTAAGAGTCAGTCCCATTAAACTGTAGGAGAAGACAGAGCTATAAATGGTGGGAAAGAGAGTGAAGGGATGAAAATATGGCATCCATGTTTGATTTATGTGGCTGCTTTCAAACTGGTGAATGTAAACAGGCAGCTAACATTACCGCAAACAGGCGATGATGTGACGTTTCTCACAGACATAACTGTGAGGCAGATGGATAAACAACAGGGCAAAGCATCAAGATGCTCAGAGTAGCCAAGGAAAGCTGGATTATCAGGTGGCGAGATAGTTTTACATCTGTATCTTCTTATACACGGTACACCGTTCCTCCAGGTTTGGGAACAAACGCAGCATTTTTCTACCCTGGACTCAGGACCAGCGCTGACACGAGCAGCATGTGTGTCTCTGGTTTCACTTGTTAAAGAATGTCACGGTTTTACAGAAAACAAAGATGTTATTTTCATGAAAGACGTTTTCTTTGTGTGGTTATTCAACAAGCGATTAGTAAACTGACCCAAAGCATATTCCTGCTGGCAGTGTGTACAAGCTGCAACACCATGTGCACGTCAGCATTAGCTCATTTACTCAAACACAAGGAAGGTGTTTGACATTTGCAAGCTGAAAGAAATGTTCAAGTTCTGTCGGGAATGGACACGATGGTGTGCGTCAGCACTGTAGCTGAACCACAAACAGAACCTGGGACAAAACAACGAGATCATTAAGTTGCTGCTTCTATATTAGTTTGTCTTCAGGCTCTGAAGTGATGGGACGCACACTGAGCGATGAAGCTACAGTCATTACTGAGGTAATGTTGTAAATGTTGAAAAAGTAGAAATTAAAAGCCTTTTCTTTTTATTCATCCCTAAAACCAAACATCTGAGGAGCTTTGTCTGGACACTTTCAACCCACTCCATCTGCCATCTGGTTCCAGTTGCTTTGTGATGAGATTGCAGAGACGATGAGAGAAGTTCTGGTCCAACATGTGGTCTGCACCTCTCCCTCTCCATCCGCTTTTGTTCACACAGAGCTAACCACAAGCTGCGACCTGCGCCGCACCCACAACCACACCGACGACCCAGTCTCAGCTCACTGTGGGGAATATCGCCATGCACGCCACAGCACATGTGAGCCTCTGTCTGGTTAAAGGCTTGCTAATGGGCTACAGATTAGCTCACCAGGTACTCTGGCCCAAAATCCAGTTTAATTGAACGCAGATGGCTGGTTATGGATCTGGCGTTATATTGGCGATGACATCATGAGCTCAACCTGCTGGAAGCGTATGAGAATATCGCTAACATGGCTGATGGAGTTTTGTAGCTTTTGTTCTGGTTTGACTGCAGGGCTTCATGATGTGACGCAAGTGTCGCAGAGCGTAGCAAAGCGAACATGAATGATAATGATTCTCCAGTAGAAGGAGTTCAAACCAAAGTCAAGCAACGGATCCTTGTGTGAAACCTTTTCCATCTTTCATGCACTGATCTGATTTAACAGACTGACAACCTAAACCTCTGTCTCTATACTTTCAGTTTCACTAGGTGGGTTTACACTTTCTCGAAAAATAAAAGTGATGTTTCTTAAATTTACAGTAGAAAAAGTACAATTGTGGTATGCAGGTGTTTCCATTGAATGGTGTAAGCCGCAATTCTCGTAAAATCCCACCCTGCGAGATTCCACTGTGAGGAGGATGGAGATACAAAACATTTTGTGTTTTAGAGCTACTGCTGCTCCTCATCAGGAGATGAAAGCAGTGGATGATAATTAGGAGGCAAAGTCCATATGTATCGAGCCCTCTGATTACATCGGCAGGGGGAAAAACAAAAAACAAAAAAAAAAAAAAACAAACAAAGTCGTGGTGACCTCGAAGACAAACGCCCGAAACATAAACACAAATTAAAAACCTCTCAGGATCAACTTCTGGCATGTGGATCTCATTTCTCAATCTTGTATTCCACTTTTATCGGCACCCAGTTCTGACTGCCTGGGATGTGTGTGATGTTGACTGCTGTTATTCTGTGGTCACACAATATTAAATCCTAGCAACAAATAGTTAACATGTGGGAACGAGATAACCGAGTCGTGGCTAGGTGCTACAAATGAGTGGAAACAACATAAAAAATTTGTGGTCACGCATTAACACATCAAGACCTTACACCATTATCCTCATGCTGTCCAAAATGAACTCAGTTTTCTGAATAACAGCGACTTCTGGATTCTTTGTATAGACCTACGGTATATGTGACTGGTAAAACTTTCCCCATCACTCTGATTTCAAAGTTAATGCTTAATGCTTATCATAAACATCATAACTAAGAGGGAATAACTGGTTCCTTGCAGCCTACGTCACGCCTGATGGCGTGTAAATGCAAATTGTTTCCATTCAACTTTTGCGAAAGAATGCTTTCTTAAAATTTCTGAAAAATCACCTCATGAGCGTAAAAACTTTTTTGTGATATTTGAGGGGTTTTTTTTCTTCGAAATGTAGGTGTTTCCATTTCCAGTTTTTAATTTAGGTTTTGTGAAATTCTAGGTGTGATGGAAACACAGGTGTTGCGTGAGAACCAGGGGCACTGAACACAATAGACATTTTTCTATTCTCTATACAGAATAAAGAAATCAGAATAAGGGCCACACATTGAAACTTACATACTTGGCCAAAAGCGAGAAATTTCTTCTTGTTCTCGAGGTCGAGAAAACAAAATGACGTCATTTTGTTCACACGGATGCGACTGGGGATGTTTTGCAGTTTGTCGCGCAGAACTTTCTCCGAGAAGTATTGTGCAATTGGTCGGATATTTGAGGTGGGCGTGGTTAACATGGAGAGGCTTGAAGCAGAGTTGCCACCTCCGAGGTTGAATGGATAGTTTCAATAAACAGCTGATTGAGCTGGTGAAAAAAATATCAAAATGTATACAACACACGTGGCATTTAAATACACTGACACCACTGCACCCACAACCCCGTCCTGCAAGGGACTAAGTTTGTTGTAAATGTACAATTACTGGGTGAACACTGTTGCCCATGGGTCATTTTGCAAATATCTTCTGTTGGTTCTCAAACTGCAAGATGAAAAAGCATCTGAGGCCTGACTGCAAGCAGGGCAGTAACTTTTTGAAGTTGGATAATCTAAACCACATGCCACCCATGATGCATATGACTGAGAAATCAAAAAGGGGTTTACAACTATGTCTGTGTATCCACAGATCTCCTGTTTCCAAATGGCCAAGGTGTGCACTTGAACAGCATAAAAGACTCCGTCTCCGGATGATCTGGATGCCTTTTGTTCTTCTGAAGTGACTGGATGGGTGAGGCTGGGACCACCTCTTTTAGCATCACTAACCTTTTCCCAGCAGCTGGACTGTATCACTCCAGCCATACCTTTTCTCAGAGGTTAGACAAAGCTGTTCCAGACACATGGGAGGATCCCAGCTGGCGAGGTTAGTTGGAAGGAAGATGGATGACAGGATCGAAATGTGGATGGATTGGAAATGACAGAAAAGCCTAAATTCAAGCTGCTATAAAGTCGTTGGTATGAGACTGCACCCAAAATCTTATTCTTCTGCATTTTTCTCTAGACTGCTTCTTTTATTGTTACATAGAGAGGCTGGTCCACCTCACAGCAAAAACACATGTGGAGGGTTTGTGCAAGATGTGATCAATAAAGGTCAGTCCTTAGAGACGCATGACTGTGCTCATGAATTTCACGACTATTCCTATTAGATCATTTTCTTCAAGTTGATCCTGAGAGAAATACAACATTCTCTACCCACATCCATAGTTTAGGTGCAAATAAAAGTTGATGTTTGGAGGACCTTTGACACATTGGAGAGTCTAACGTGTAACAGGTTCATCTTCTAAACAGTTAGCATGTTGATGTTTTGGCTTGAAAATCACTGATATTCATTCTCTGCTATTTGTGATCAATGCGAGCTCAACTCTGGTGGAAATTTAACTTCCATCCAACTCAAATTAGAGAAAATTAAAAAAACACTGTGTGAATTTCATAGTTTTAGCTACATCTCTCTATGTTGGGGCAACAACCTTCAAAGAAAATTAAAGGTCTGTGAGAGAAAATTTGAATTTATCATTAAAAACTGTATTTCTACAGATATCAAATCACTTTACTAAAATCAAGTGATTAATGTAGAACGAGCCATTTCTAGGTCCACATTCAGAACATGACAGCTGCCTTATTTCTGCAACTGCTCTCACTACGGAGTCTCTGAATGGACAAATAACTGTATTTGAAGTGAAAACTCTGAGCTTTAAAACTTTGCTCAGCTTTGTTTGATAGGTCTTAGAGCTCCATGTGGGATAAGTGACACCTTAAAAGGCACACAGAAGACAGTACACGTGCACACAGTGCTGAAGTAGCTACCTGCAGTGCAATCATTGCTGCACCTGAGGATCTGGATCCACTTACAGATGAAAAAAAAAGTTCATGTCTGGAAGAATTCTGGCTACTTTTAATGATGCTGTCCCATTTTACTTCTGGAATCCAGGAATTCTGCATCCATATCTCAGTCTCTTTGGTTGGCTTTTATACATTTCTGGGACTTGAACAAAACTCAGAAATAAGGAAGTTTTTAGTTGCAGCTCTGAGACTTTGGCATCTTACATAACAGGCAGCTATCTTCACTCACTGTTTTAAAAATCTTATTTAAAAACATTTAATTCCTGGCCTTCAACCAGAATGAGACATTTATTGTGATTTTATTTCAATTTTGGACTCTTTTATTACTTTTATTGCTATTTTTTTGTGTGTTTTTTTGTTTTTTCACGATATGTTGTCCTCAGCTTGCCTTTCATTCTATTATTTACTGGTGCAGCAGTGTTGTTATTCTAAAGTGCTTTATAAATGAAGTGGTTTGGTACTAATGGCCATCATCCATTCAATACTGTGCTTTGCATTTGAAGCCATGTCTATGCCCATCTTTACCACTAGATGTCAGTAATTCTTACACACTGTACCTTTAACGTCTGAGTTAAAGCTCCCTGTATGAGAGGTAAGTAAAGTACCACACAAACTAAAGAAAATTTATGTGAGCTACAATGACAATAATAACTTTAACAAATGCAATTAATCAAATGTAAGTAAAGATGCTTCATGCATGGTGGTGTTATTCAAGACGGTAAAGAATATTTGGTGCACTTCACATGTACCCTCTTTCATCTGTTCAAACTGCTGACGCACAAATACAAAATGTGTTATCATAATATAGAAAGGTGGAGTTTCTTCAGTCTCATGGAATCTTTTTTTTTTCCAAGTAAAACTGGTTGATCTCACAAAGATGCATAGATGGACGGCTGAATCAGCCAATTAAGATGTTATGGGTAACTGTAGGTCACTGGCGGTGGAGGTGTTACTTCATCTCCAAAAATCTCAACAATGCAGTCTGCAGCCTTGCACATCAAAAGAATCTGACTGGTTAATCTGACCCGGTCCTTCCTGAGATGAGGTGAGTGTGAAAGAGAACCCCAGCTCTGATCTGGGCTAGCTGATCCATATCATATTCAGAATTGTGACAAGTCCAAATGAAAACAACTGAGTTTAGCAAATATTCTCATTTGTATCTCCCTGGGTGCGAACAAAGAGCACCTGGTTCCCAAAATCCTGCACATTGTTGGCGATTGGCACGTAGAATAACCCACAGCTGTGGGTGACGGGTTCAGGTGTGTGCTGGTTTTCAGCTCCATCAGTTTGTCATTTGTTACATATTGTGTCAGAAGCTTTTGAGTGAGCTTAAACATAACTTCACACCAGATTAGGATCAACTTTGTACTGGCTTAATCACATCACTGATACCAAAACAAACCAAGGAGATAAAAAAAAAAATAGAGTTTCATTTACAGTATAATAATTCTTTGGATGAAAACACAAAGAAAACAATGTGCTTTAAAATTGGTCTGTAACCTCCAAGCTCTCTTGGCCCTGCAGTCTATTCTCGGACATGGATTTCCAGTGGAGGCTCCAATGACCGTCATGTCACATTTCCAGCACTTGGCTTGTTTCCAATTAATCTCCACAAGTCTTGGATGGATTAACCGGTTCAGAAACACCATGTAATCCAACAACACGTGCGCTGTTGGTACTGTGTCAACAGCACCGGTGAAACAAAGTAAGCAGCAAGTAAGCAGGTTGGGTCCTGAAAAATGATGCCTTAATTAAACAAGTCTGCTTGGCACAATGAACGCATTCCATGTGATTTACTAAGTCTGGCTGACTTTTGGATCCCACATGTGTTTCATGCAAACCAGCAAAGCCAAACAACTCTTTTGGGTCATGTAAAAGACATGTAACGCACCGAGCAATTCATTTCTCTTAAGCTTTTGGACACAAAGGCAGTAAAACTTTTCACAGGGTGAACGGGTTATTAACAAGAGGCATTGGCTTTTTTTGTTTTTTGGGGGTTTTTTGATGGTGGGGGGTAAGCTTTCAAATTTATGAGGAGACTTTGTGAATGTAGAATAAATATCTGCAGGCCTTTAATTTGCATTACAAATGTCCTCACAAAAACACTCCCTAATTAGTGTTTTCTTCTTGGAGAAGCTGTGGGAGTAATTTGATAAACACTATTAAACGTAATTGTCCCGGAGAGCAGCCTTATGGCCTCATTGTGGTCTGTTTAACCCTCCTCAGCCAGCAGAACAAAGCTGTTTGCGGAGTGTTTTGGGGGTTTGAAGAGCGATGAGAGGAGAAGAGGGCAGCATTAAAGGTGGATGAGTGGATCTGTTGAATGTTGGACGAGTTTAATGTGGATTCAAGCTGCAGAGAACAAATGATGTAAAGCGGTCTGGCTGAGGAAGACAAACTAATACCAGGAAAGATTGCAAGAGCGATGCAACTTTGCAGCAGGTGAGGCGTAACTATGGAAATCCCATCCCAGAAAACTGGAGATCTGTGTCAAATAAAAAAGGGTTTTATGGATATCTAATCTCAAACCTGCTTGTTATTTAAAACCATGATGAAAGTACCAGAAAGTCCCCTGATTGGAACAATCAAAGTCCTAATTTTTAGGAAAGAGGCGCACCTGTTGTAAAAACCGCGCTCCGATGCTCTGCGGGTGATTTGTCTTACCTGTTTGCAGCATCCCGGACCCGGACTCTTCTCCGAAATCCACGTAAGGTGAGGCGGTGCCCATCCTCATCAGCCCGAGGAGGCAAAAAGTCCATTTTATCAGCCAAATCAACATCTCTGTTTAACCGCCTTTGCATTAAATCATTTAAACGCACGCAAACTTGCGCAAAGTGTTACTGGAGAGGTATCAGCTCCATTTAAAGAGCAGTCGAAGTGATTCACGTCGCTGGTGGCCACTTTTCGGGTGGTTCTGACCAAAAAGGGGATAATTGAGTTATCCTCTTCACCTGATCTCCTCTGGACTTCCTCAGCCGGCAGCAGCCTCTCTCCTCCTGCAGCTGCATCACTCACCGAGCCGCTGAAGGATCCAACACAAGCCACGCCCCTTTCTTTTCAGTGCGAACCAATAAAAACCCAGAAGGACCTCCACCCATTCATCTCATTCCCAGATTATTCTTTGATGGGAAAAATGATGAATTGATGGGAGAGTGCGCACGTCAGAGATGAGAATGAAGGAAAGATGTTGGGCCTTAAAAACTGAAAAATGGTTGAATAAATCAAAATAGTAAGAAGGTGAATGTGGAGATGAGGTGGTTGGAGGAGAGATGGTGCATCTGGGAGCAGCCTGGTCTCAAAGGCAGGAGAACTGGAGAATGAGAGTAAAGGGCAGAGCGAAGTTGATTAACTATCAATAAAGACAGAACTGGGACAAACTGTAGCTATGTTCTGTGTGTAATTACATAATAACTTCCCATTTCATGTTGATGTCATCAGACAGCAGCCCTTCTCATTACAGAGACGCACATCACCTGATATGCTTAATTGGTAGTAGGCTTTCGGCCTACACAGCTTGGAGTAAGACAACATGCATAAAGAGGATGATGTGGTCAAAATACTCATTTGCCTAATAATTCTGCACTCCCTGTTATGTCAACCTGTTTTTTGGGGGGGGTTGACATGACATATACATATATTTATATATATATGTATATATATATATATATATGTATATATATGTATATATATATCTTTATATATATTATAGAACATTTGTTTAAAAATATATATATATATATATATATATATGTAGGGCAGTTGCCTAACTAGGCCAGCAGATGGCGCTTGGATATTGTCTTTTACCCTCAGGGGGTTTAGCGGGTACGGCAGCTTGTCCTAGCAGGCCACCGTATTTTGTTTGGTGTTCTCCCGCAACAGCGCCATTTTGCGTTAATGTTGACTGTGTCCCGTCATAAGGTGAGCAGCAGAAATAGTGTTCTGCAAAAATGTGGATTAAAATGATAAAAGTTGACACTTTTCCATGTTGACACTTTCCATGTAATCTGTTAGGCTGGTGTGTTTAAAGATATGGTAGGCGCCAAGTTCAGGAAGATATTCGGAGCTGAATCGTTTAATTTTATGTGTGTTTATAAAAGAATGTCAGCCGTGACTCTCGTTAGCTTCCTGTGTAGCTACAGCATTAGCTCCTAGCTCGTTCTGTGCTGCAGGCTCACTATGAATCTTTTGTTTTTATCATTATTATTATTATTTTTGCGTTAATGTTGACTGTGTCCCGTCATAAGGGTGAAGTTGCCAACACGACCTGAGGTGAATAAACGGCGTGGTCCGAGCCATAAATACGACAGCCACCTGTGTCCGACTCGTCCCTCCTCAACACCACAACCTCACCATAACACAACGCAGAGTCGCTGGGTGTGGAGAGGCGCAGTTCCTCACACGGGCCGGGTTACATCTTTGGTGCCGTGACCCGGATTTGTGGCGCTTCGAGACCGAAGAGAGGGAGCGGGGCTGGCCGTTGCCCCTCAACTACACCGCCGTATTGAACTGTTATCAGACTGTGTGACTCTACAAGGACATTTATCCTGCTGAAATATCCTTTGAAAATCGAAGGACATTTTGCTTTGTGGTTGTTTTTGTTTTTCATCAATAGTCTCTGTGCTGAGCATTGTGTTGAGTTAAATTTAAGTGTGAATTTTTTATATATTAGGTGATAATCCTGCCACACATTTTATTTTAGTTATTCAACACAAACAAATCCACACAGTTCTTCTCATAAGCAGAGAAACATATTACAAATAATACAAAAACACATTCAGACTCTTTATACTGCTGCTTCAATCTCAGACAGAGAACCCTGAAGATGATGAGTGATTATGCGGACTCAAAACAGGGTCCCTTTGCAGCAACATCAGATCCCCCACTCACCCCTGGGCTTGTAGCAGGCCACAGTTATGACCCTCCCGGGAGGACACCTACTCACCTCCTCACTGAAGGAGCTGCCACCCACAGGCAACAGTCATCTGTGAGGTCAAAGTTAACTACCCAGTTCCCCAGGTCCCCTACTCAGCAGCTACAGTACCACACACCAGTCCGGCGGCCCGCTAACACAGGATTGGGCACACAGATTACCCCATCACCCCCAACGTTGTCACCCTATACTGACCCTCATGCTGCTCCAGCTCGCGTGCCCCCACCACCATCCCCTGTACTCCCAGGTGCAACTCCTTCCGTCCCCCAGACGGCTGTGCAAATCAGCATGACTCCTGCCTTTCAGCCCCAGCCCAGTGTGCACAGACCCATGCCTACCATGCCACCTCAAAGTCTCCCACTCCCCAACCTCCCAGAGCAACAAGTGGCACAGCAGCCCACCATGCACCAGGCGGCCATCTTCCCTTACCCAATGCAGATGTATCAGCCTAGTCCACAGGTCCCCACCAGCCATGCTGACTTCTCATCTGCGCCCCAAGCCCCCATGACAAGTTTTCCAATACAACACACTCCAAACAATATTTGGAGCCCCCCCGCAGCTGGTTTGACACCTCAAGGCCCAGAGTATGGACAAACCCCCCATCTGCATATGCCACAAACCACTGCACACACACACACAAATGTTGCTTATGCAGATTTTGACCACACATCTCCTCACATTCAAGCCCCAGTGTATCCACAGTCACAGGCATCAGCCCATCAAGTCAGCTCATACCCAGATGCAGTGCCCCGACCCACCCCCCTGCCTCCATCCTCCATCCAGCGCATGTCCCTAAATGCACCTGCCGGAGCCATAGCCACCCCAAGTTTGCCACCAACAGCATATGGCGGTTTCCTCCAGACCCACCAGGTGAAGAATGTCCAAGTCTTCACTGGCAATGCAGACAGCAGGATGCTTATAGAGGACTGGATTCGTGACATGCAGTACCTCCTGGAAGCAATAGAGCTCCCCCATCACCTCCGCTTCTCCACGGTGGTGCGGCACCTGAGCGGCGAGGCGAGAAAACTGGTCCTCAATCTACCCTCCCATAGTCAAACCCCTGAAAAAGCATTTGAGGAACTGAGGGCGGAGTATGGTGACACCCAGGGCTCCTTGGACCCGCTAGCCGACTTCTATGAGCGTGTACAGAGGTCAGGGGAATCCGCCTGCTCTTATGCTATAACACTAGAGGCAACATTGAGGGCCGTAGAAGAAACTCAAAGAAGTGGTAAGCCTTTCCCTGACCGTGACAGTAAACTCACCCGGCAGTTCTTACGTGGACTAAACGACGAGGAGGTGTACATGAGGATCTCCCCAATGAAACCTCGGCTTTTGAGCTTCCGGGAGTTACAAGATGAACTCAGAAATCTGGCAAAAGAAACAAAAAAGTTCCAGTCCTTTAACAGGTCAAAGAAAACCTACGCACAGGTCCAGGTTGCATCAGAGTGTAATTTAAATGTGAAGACAGAGAAAGCTAAACATACATCAGAATGGTCCGAGCTGACAGAGCTGGTCAAGAAATTAGCCCTTTGCCAAGAGGAGCAGATGGCTAAGCTGACTTACCTTGAATCAAGAATTGCCGCTCCCCTCTCTGACCCTTCCCCCCCACCAAGAGTCCGACCACCCCCTGGACCTACGACGCAGACATCAACTGTCACTTGCCACCGGTGTGGGAAACAAGGACATATAGCCCGGGTCTGCAGAGCAGTATTCCCAGATGCTAATATGACATGGGGTCACCAGCCTCAGCCTACCAACCCAGCCCAAGGGACAACAACTCACCCAGCTCGGCCTTTAAACGGCTAGAGCCCGTGGTTGTCGGGGAAACTATGGGCAGACAGCAAGACCCCCCACTGCAGGTGAACCAGATTGGTGATGG
Organism: Atherinomorus stipes; assembly: GCA_023101725.1. NCBI lineage: Eukaryota > Metazoa > Chordata > Actinopteri > Atheriniformes > Atherinidae > Atherinomorus > Atherinomorus stipes. Next base: position 42,184 of record JALJCO010005905.1, read on the forward strand.
AGGAGAGGCCACACTCTTAGTGGGCCCCAGGAACGAGGGAGAGGTGGAAGTCAATGGCATGAAGTGCAGGGCGCTCATTGACTCTGGCTCTCAGATAACCAGTATTACGCATAAATACTGGCGCAACCACCCCATCCTTCAGAGACAGAAGCTCCAGCCCTCCAAAATTCCCATTGAAGGGGCAGCCGGTCAAAGTGTGAGCTATCATGGGGTTCTGCGTATTAACTTGAACGTGTTGGGGAAAGAGTTCAAGAATGTGCCAGCTTTTGTTGTAACTGACTCAGAGTATCGCTCCTCTGTCCCCCTGCTGGTGGGCACTAATGTCCTCCGTGCCTCCAGAAGCCACCTCCAGGCAGCATATGGCCAGCAGTTTCTCCATCAAGTCAAGGAGAGCCATCCAGAGTGGTACACTTCCCTATTGGAGATTGGGGACAAAGAACAACGGGATGTGGACGACATAGTGGGCCCTGCTGTGTATCTTGGCCGTAAAATACACATTCCTGGAGGAAAAGAAATGGATCTCATGTGTAAGGTGACAGCTGGCCCACAAAGAAAAACTTACACTGCAATAATTGAAGGCCACTCCTCCCTGAAACTTCCTGACGACCTCTTAGTGGCCAAGGTCCTTGCTGATGTAAAGAGGGGATGTGCTCCTGTGAGGGTGATGAACTTGTCCCATCATGCTATTACCATCAAGCCCCGCACACATCTGGCCAGGGTTTCCCTGGTGAACAGTGTTGTGGATTTTTCTAATAAAGAGCAGAGTGAACGCCATAGTGATGGTAACAAAGATGCATGCCTGAGTCTGGACCAGGTTGTGGCAAGTTGCGGAGTGGACTTGAGTGAGGCAGCAGTTGAGAGTGAGCACCAGCGTTCCCTCCTTAAAGATCTTGTGGAGAGGAATGTAGGTGTGTTCTCTCAACATCCCCTGGACTTTGGCCATACAAAGACGGTGCAGCACGAAATCCCACTGGTGGATTCTAGGCCCTTTCGGCTCCCCTTTCGCAAGATTCCTCCCTCCCAGTGGCAGGATGTGAGACAGCTGTTGATCGAGATGGAGGCAGCAGGGGTCATTAGGCCCAGCAAGAGTCCTTACGCTTCCCCTGTCGTCATTGTGACCAAGAAGGACGGCTCTTTAAGGTTGTGCATCGACTACCGGAAGCTTAACTCCTGCAGTACGAGAGATGCCTTCCCCCTGCCTAGAATAGAGGAGGCCCTGGAAGCGCTTGGGCAGGCCAAGTTCTTCTCCACACTTGACCTTACGTCAGGATATTGGCAGGTGGAAGTGGCGGAGCATGATAAACCGAAGACAGCATTCAGCACCCCCATGGGGCTGTTTGAGGCAAACCGAATGCCCTTTGGCCTGCAGAATGCCCCCTCTACCTTTCAAAGACTTATGACCTGCTGCTTCGGAGATCTCAACTTCACCCACCTGCTGATATATTTAGATGATCTCATCATATTCTCCAAATCCTTTGATGAGCATCTGGAGAGACTGCAACTGGTGTTTGATCGGCTTCAGGAGCACGGCCTGAAACTGAAACCCTCAAATGTCAGCTGATGAGGAAAGGAAGTGCAGTATTTGGGCCACCTGGTGTCTGCAGAGGGTATCCGGACAGACCCAGAGAAGATCAGCAGGGTCAGGACTGGGCAAGACCTACCAACCGCAAGGAGTTGCTGCAATTCCTGGGGTTTGCTGGGTATTACAGGCGGTACGTAAGTGGATACTCCGCCTTGGCTGCTCCCTTGTACCGCCTCACTACTGGTGATCCCAGAAGAAAGAAACGGGGTGGAAAGAAAAGCCTGGAACCTAACCCCCCTTTTTTGTGGACTGCCAACTGCGAACATGCTTTCCAGACCTTGAAAGAAAGGCTCACAACCGCCCCGGTGCTAGGCTACCCCGATTATAGCCTGCCCTTCGTCCTCCAGACCGACGCCTCAGGGGAGGGGCTCGGTGCCGTTTTGGTCCAGGTTCAGGGTGGTGCAGAGAGGGTCATAGCCTTTGCCAGCAGAGGTTTGAGTCCAGCGGAGACGAGGTATCCTGCCCACAAACTCGAGTTTCTTGCTTGAAGTGGGCAGTGACGGACAAATTTTATGACCACCTCTACGGGCGTAAATTCTCAGTCCTCACTGACAATAACCCTCTGAAGTATGTCATGTCCTCTGCAAAGCTGGTGCCACGGGCCAGCGGTGGGTGTCTCGGCTGGCCAGCTTTGAGTTTGATATCCAGTATAGGAGGGGCCAGAGCAACGCCAACGCTGATGCCCTCTCACGCTTGTCCACCCAGGAGGTCACCAAGGCCCTGCAGACATGCCCCCAGCAGGTGAGGTCCTGTGAGCCCCAGCATGGCATGGGTCTGCCCACAGAAGCCAGCGAGCCCCCATAAGCCAGAGCACAGCCACCTCAGGGGCACCCCACTCTGAGCCTCCCAGATGTAATGAGCCCTATGGGGGCGTAGGGATGGAGTCACTGCCTTCCATGCGAAACAGGAGATCCGTGTAGGGCAGAAGGAAGATCCTGTTATTGGTCCTGTTCTGCACTATAAGACTCTGAACAAGAAGCCAAGCCGTAGTGAGAGGATCAGTGGCGGTGAGCAGGTGTGCCTTCTTTTAAAGGAGTGGAAGGGGTTAGTAATAAGAGAGGGTATCATGTCCGCCGAATCCGAGACAACCAGAGGGGAGTAGTAGAGCAGCTGGTACTGCCAGAGAAGCTACGTGAATCAGTCAAGACAGCTCTTCATGATGACTCAGGGCACCTGGGCTTCGAAAGGACTGTACAGCTGATAGGGAGAGATTTCACTGGCCAAAGATGTTCCAAGAGGTTAAGGCCTGGTGTGAGCAGTGCGAGAGGTGCTGCTTGAGAAAGACCCCAACCGCAGGTGTCAGAGCTCCCTTAGTCAGCATCCACAGCAGTGCCCCCATGGAGCTTATGTGCGTTGACTTTCTGACCCTGGAGAAGTCGAGGGGTGGCATAGAAAACGTCCTCATCGTCACTGACCACTTCTCACGCTACGCACAGGCCTACGCCACTAAAGACCAGAAAGCCAACACTGTTGCCAGAGTGCTGTGGAGTAATTTCTTCTGTCGGTTTGGTTTTCCGTTGAAATTGCATGCAGACCAGGGGCGCAATTTTGAAAGTGCTGTTGTGAAGGAGTTGTGTAAGTGTACCGGTATCACCAAGACCCACACAACTCCCTATCACCCCCAGGGCAGCGGGACCACAGAGAGGTTTAACCGCACCCTCATGAACATGCTCGGGACGCTGGAACCTCACCTGAAGCCCCGGTGGCATGAACATCTGGACGCAATGACACACGCTTATAACTGCACACGCCATGACTCTACAGGATATGCACCATACTTCCTGATGTTTGGCAGGCACCCCAGGCTCCCGGTCGACCTGATCTTTGGGCTCCACACCACCAAGGAGGGAACGTGTGGATGCGACTATAGTGAGTATGTCCAGACCCTGCATGACTGTCTGTCACAGGCCTATGCGCAGGCTAACCAGACCTCTCACCAGGCAAAGGGACAACAAAAGAAATACTATGATCAGAAGGCAAAGAGTCAAGTCTTCAACCAGGGTGACAGAGTTTTGGTTAAAGTGTGTCATGTGGAGGGCGGCAGAAACTGGGAGACAAGTGGGAACCCCAGCCGTATATTGTGGTGAAGAAGCAGCCCAATGTACCTGTGTATGTGGTTCGCTTGGAAAATGCGACACAGAAAGGGTGGTCCACCGCAACCTCCTCACACAATGTATGTTTCTTCCAGTGGAGCAGGCTGGTGGGACGACAAGAGAAGAGGCTGAGCAAGACACGGGGGGAGAACATGGGGATGGAGGCTGCAGAGGACATTGAGGAACGGGCTGCAGAAGGGTCAACACAAGAGGATGAGTCAGATCCAGTTGAGGACCCAGAGGAGGATGACTTGCTAGCAAAGGTGGAGAAGTGTTTATTGGAGACAACAGATGAACAGCTTGAATGTGCAGAGGGTGGAGAAGGAGGATGTGGAGACAGAAAAAGTGGTGGGTGAAGGAGGGGAGGAGCATGTAACAACCAGGGGCAGCGAGTCGCCTGCTACACTCAGTGCTCAAGGAGGAATGCACCGAGAAATCGACGTCCCCCAAAGAAACTTACATATGAGTCACAAGTCGTGGCATCTGAGGAGGACCGGCGGAAGATAGAACGAGGATGGAGGTTGTGGCAGAGAGCCAAAGCAAGGAGAGCTGCAGGAGACATGTAGCTGGGCGTCTCACCCTACTACAGCTTACATGTCGTACACTCCACACACATTTACTTTAATTTTTTGGACTGTTCTCTTTTTTTGCTTATGTCTAGTTTTCATTTGATTTGCTCCGATGACTGGGACGCCATCCATTAAAGAAGGGTGGATGTGGGGCAGTTGCCTAACTAGGCCAGCAGATGGCGCTTGGATATTGTCTTTTACCCTCAGGGGGTTTAGCGGGTACGGCGCTTGTCCTAGCAGGCCACCGTATTTTGTTTGGTGTTCTCCCGCAACAGCGCCATTTTGCGTTAATGTTGACTGTGTCCCGTCATAAGGTGAGCAGCAGAAATAGTGTTCTGCAAAAATGTGGATTAAAATGATAAAAGTTGACACTTTTCCATGTTGACACTTTCCATGTAATCTGTTAGGCTGGTGTGTTTAAAGATATGGTAGGCGCCAAGTTCAGGAAGATATTCGGAGCTGAATCGTTTAATTTTATGTGTGTTTATAAAAGAATGTCAGCCGTGACTCTCGTTAGCTTCCTTTGTAGCTACAGCATTAGCTCCTAGCTCGTTCTGTGCTGCAGGCTCACTATGAATCTTTTGTTTTTATCATTATTATTATTATTTTTGCGTTAATGTTGACTGTGTCCCGTCATAAGGGTGAAGTTGCCAACACGACCTGAGGTGAATAAACGGCGTGGTCCGAGCCATAAATACGACAGCCACCTGTGTCCGACTCGTCCCTCCTCAACACCACAACCTCACCATAACACAACGCAGAGTCGCTGGGTGTGGAGAGGCGCAGTTCCTCACACGGGCCGGGTTACATATAGATATATATATACCGTTCCGTCTTCTTCCGCTTATCTGGGATCGGGTCGCGGGGGCAGCTGCCTAAGCGGGGAAGCCTAGACTTCCCTCACCCCTGCCACAGCCGCCAGCTCATCGGAGGGGATCCCGAGGCGTCCCCAGGCCAGCCGGGAGACGTAGTCCCTCCAGCATGTCCTGGGTCTCCCCCGGGGTCTTTTTTTTCACCCCCCGGGTCATCCAGGCCCCTCCCGAATGACCGAGCTCCTCACCCTATCTCTAAGGGAGAGCCCGGCCACCCTGCGGAGGAAACTCATTTCAGTTGCTTGTACCAGCAATCTCGTTCTTTCGGTCATGACCCACAGCTCATGGCCATAGGTGAGGGTAGGAACGTAGATGGACCGGTAAATCGAGAGCTTCGCCTTCTGGCTCAGCTCCTTCTTCACCACGACGGACCGATGCAGAGTCCTCATCACTGCAGACGCCGCATCGATCCGTCTGTCCATCTCCCGCTCCATTTTTCCCTCACTCGTGAACAAGACCCGAGATACTTGAACTCCTCCACCTGGGGCAGGACCTCGCTCCCGACTCGGGGTCGGGGGCGAGGACCATGTGCGTAGGTCCTCGCCTGGAACCATGTTAGAAAATAGGTCCAGATTGGAAAAAACTGAAGTTCCCCTTTAAGTGTCTTGCCCAAGGACACAATGACAGATGGCTGGGGGATCAGGATTCAAACTGCCGATCCTTCGATCACTGGCCGACCTGCTCTATCCCACCTTTTAAGGTCACTATCTATGGTAAGCAGCATCTTTTTATAATTATTTTTGACCAGCACATAAAGGGAGAGATGGATCAAAACCCCTAAATATGTTACACTTGGAACAATAGGGATGTCACATAAAGGTCCTACCATGCCCCTTGAACCTAAAGGCATTAAGGCTGACTTACCCCAATTCACTCTGTGCCCCAAAAGATTTCCAAATAACTTAAAAGTTTCAAGAAGATGCGGTATTGATTCTGTTGGGTTTCTTGTGTATGTTAATATAGCATCGGTATACAGAGAGATGTAATGAGATGTGTCTTGCACCTTAATTGGAGCCAATTCCTCTGACTGTCTGACTAATTGTGCTATTGGTTCCAAAGATAGACAGAATAGTAGTGGGGACAAGGGACAGCCCTGACGAGATGAACAGGATATAGCAAACCTGGATGAACATACATTGCCAGTTAACACTACTGCAGAAGGATTAGCATAAAGAGTTTTTATCATATTTATAAACTCTATGGGAAAACCCAGATGCTGAAGCACAGTCCATAGATACAGTAGCTCCTTTCCAACCGATCAAACGCCTTCTCAGCGTCTAATGATTGTTGGTTGGATGGTTATCTAAATTTGATGATGCATCTATAATATAAAGTAAATGTTGAATATTGGCTGAAGCTAATCTGGATTTAATAAATCTTGTTTGATCACTGTGAATCAATTGGTCATATGTTGTTCCAGTCTAGTTGCCAGAATTTTTGCATAAGCTTTAAGTTCAGTGTTTAAGAGGCTAATTGGTCTGTAGGAGGTGCAATATGTGGGCGGATTATAATTTTTCAGTAATAAAGATATAATGGCCACATTACAGCTATCATTGAAAGACCCTTGGATGATAGCGTAATTGATCATTTCTAATAATAGAGGGCCAAGTTGTGGCCAAAAGGCCACATACAACTCTTCCATCTAGCCCAGGTGCCTTACCCTTATTCATGGAATTAATGGCCTTGCTTAATTCTTCCAAGGTAATTGGTCTTGCTAGAGAGCATGCAGCCTCTGGATTCAGCTTACCAAGGTTAAGAGGATTTAAAAAATCTGTACATGCTTTTTCAGTATATGATACTTCAGAAGTGTATAATTTACAAAGAAAATTCTTTAATGTGCTATTAATTTCTATAGGGTCTGAGGTCACAGTGCCCTGTTCAGTCATAATAGCAGAAATACTGGTTAGTAAAAAAAGAAAAGAAAAAGAAAGAACAAGAGGAAAAAAGAAAAGAAAATAGTTTGCAATCTTATAAAGGTAGAACTGTGGACCCATTAAACCCACCCTATATATTTTACCGGCTGCCATAGATAAGTCTAAACCCCCTCCCCACCCTCTATATATACATCTCTGTGTGATTTCACTATAATTCTTTTTATTGAATTTATATTCAATGTTCAAGAAAAAAGGGGGAAAAAAGGAAGTAAACAAGCCAAGTTCCTCAGGCAGCAATATATGAAGTGCCTTCCAAAACAAAAAGTAAAATAAAATTCTTAAATAATTTTAGTCCCCAAATAAGTTTGTCCCTTTTTTTAAGGGTCTATGGGATGGACGTGGTCAGCAACAATACTCAGGTAGGCTGTGGTGGTTAAATGATACTCAAGTGGTACTGAGGAGCCCAAAGTGAGCCAAGAAAATCCCGCCACCCACACACACACACATACGCACGTACAGTACACACTAGGGATGCACGATATAATCAGCCCCCTATCGGTATCGGCCTATATCGGCCTTAAAACTGAGTATCGGACACCGGCCACCCCACCGATATTTAACCGATATTTAACTGATCAGCCCGCTGTTTCTAAAGTCCAAAAAAAACAAACAAACCCAAAACAAAGACTTCTTCTTCTTCCTCCTCTTCTTCTTCAAAAACTTCATTTTTACAGGCTTTAAAACTTCTAAAGACTAGGGGTGGGGAAAAAAATCGATACACTTAAAAATCGCAATATTTTCATATGCTGATATCATATTGACACATTGGCACATTAATACATTCTCTATGGGGTTGCCCCGAGGTTTTTTTTGTTTGTTTGTTTTGGGGTAAGGTAGTAAATATTGTAACACAGTTAGCAAATACTAACTTTTCAATGGACCCTGCATTGCTTCTTCTGTTAGACAGTTCAAGACTATCAGTCATGAAGAATTTGCATAAATTATGGCTGGCCTGCATGACAGCAGCCAAGAAATTAATAGTCAAGAGGTGGTTACCTCCCCATGACCTCTCAATGAAACACTGGTTATACACGCTGTTAGATATCCTATATTTAGAACTATCTTCAGCTACTGTAGACTTAAGCATGCTAGGTCTTTTACTATTCAAACCTGGTTAAAAGGAATTGATGGAGTTAAGGTGCTTCTTAACACTTTTTGACTAGATGTTAACCTATTAAGGTCATGTTTTGTCCTTATTGTCATAGGACATAATGTCAGTGCTCACCCCTTTATTGCACTGTTTAATACCCAAGTCTGATGATCTACTATGTAATGGTTGGGTGGGTGGGGTGGATGGGGGGTTTTGGGTCACTTTGAATTTCACTAATTGTAAAATTTGGATTGTTTATTTTCCCTCGTATAAATGTTAATAGAAAATGCATTATAAAAAGAAACGAAAAATTCACAAAAATTTCGTGATATTTTCATATGCTGATATCATATTAACATTTAAAAAACGCGGTATCGATCTATTTTACCAACAAAATCTCTCAATATTTCATCTTCTGTTCCAAAATTTTGCAAGAATTTACGAGATATTGTGCGATTTTGAAACAGAACAATTAAATCTTGCGAGATTTTGCAAGTAAAATAGATCGATACCGCGTTTTTAAATATTGATTTGATATTGGCATATGAAAATATGATATTTCGGTGTATTTTTTTTGTGATCAACTGTTTATTTCAATTTCTCAATTTTATATACAGCAAAACAAAGAAAGAAGGCAAAAAAAAAAAAGGAGAAAAGGAGAAAAGGAAAGATAGTACATGGATATAACATAAAAGACAAATAATCCCGTGGCGACATCCCTCCCCCCACCCATATACCCTGGATCTCCACTCATTTCACAAAAGACAAATGTTCACAGTTTAACAAAGAACAACAAAACATGCAGGTAAATATGTATACCCGAACACTCAAATATATCCATACAAACGTATATATAGAAGGATATTGAAAGTTGTCGTAAACTTTCAATCTTTTCTGTCACTGCCAGCCAGGATATAATCATGTCAGTACTGGCACCATGCATTTTTGCCACAGATAGCTCCATGTTAACAATATCAATGTAAGTATTAATCCACTGGGCCCTGGAAAGTGAGTGTGGGGGCTTCCATCGTAGGGCCAGCATCTTCTTGGCAGCAGTAATGCCAGTTAGGAAAAAGCGATTGTTTCCACTTGATAGTTTAAGAGAGGAGGTATCATTTAAAAGAAGCACAGCAGGGGAGCATGGCATGGTTATATTCAGAACATCACCTAAAGAAGAGCAGACCTCAACCCAAAAGTATTTCACAGGTTTGCATTCCCAGTACATATGCATGTAGGTACCAATAAGTCCATCTGAACAAAGAGTGCAGATCGGAGATGCTATACGCTTCATGAGGAAGTTCCTTTGTGGAGTGAGGTAGGTCCTGTGGATAAAATTGAAGTGGATCTGTTGATGATCTGGGTTTTTAGAGGCAAGGGTGATTGAATACCATATTTTGTCCCAGTCTAACAGTTCTCTATTGATGAAATGCTTCAAGTCCTGAGCCCAAACTTGTACAATGGGTAGAGGTGAATAAGAAGCATCTCGGAAGATAGCATATAGACTAGAGACCAAGCACCTTTTCTTATTGTATAAAGTAGAATGCAAGGGATGAGTGGTAAGTGGGGAGCTCCATGGCACCCTATAAGCTTTCATGGAAGACCGTAACTGAAAATATAAAAACAAGGATGTGCCCGGGAGGCCGTAAGACATTCTCAGATCGTGGAAGTCTCTGAGCCCGCTTTCACTGAACACATCGGCCAGGGTGTGAACGCCCTTAGCACTCCAATCCGAGGATGAGAAAGGAATTCCCCCAGTTAGAAGAGAATAGTTGTTGAAGAGTGGACTATTCAGGTGCCATTTACAAGTGATTTTGAATTCTTGTTCAGCAAGATGCCACATTTTTAACAGAAAGCTTATTATAGGGCCAAGACGTAATTTTGCTCGCTTTAAGGGAACATTTGAGTATATAAGATCTACCAACCTATGTGGGGATGCTAGATTGCTTTCTATTGGTTTCCAACAAACAGTTGAATCAGGGTGTAACCAGTATGATAGCGGTCTTAAGACAAAAGACCAAAAATAATATTTGAAGGTGGGTAGAGAAAGTTCACCATCTGTTTTGTGGCGGGAGAGTGTTGCCCATCTTACCCTCGGTCGCTTCCCATTCCAAATGAATTTTGAAACCAGGGAGTGGATCCTTTTCCAACAGTCAGATGGGGGAGGTAATGGTAACATGGAGGAAAAGAAATTTATTCGCGGTAGAATGTCCATTTTAATAATCGCCACACGAGCTTGCAATGATTTGGGCAGAAAAGACCACCTGGTAAGATCGATTTAAATTTTTTTATACATGCCCAAAAAGTTTTCATTGGCAATACTTGTTAGCGAGGGAAAGATATCTACACCTAAATACTTAAATTGTCTAACGACCGGAATATGTTGAGGTAGTAAACTAGAATCAAGATGAGAATTAAGTGGAAATAGCACAGATTTTGTCCAGTTAATTTTATAACCAGACAAAGAGCTGAAATCATCAAAAGTAGATATTTCGGTGTATTGATATTTAGTCCCACCCCTATTTTTCAGTGTCGGAAACGGATAACAAAACTGCTATTTGCAATGACTGCTTTTTTTTCAGCTTTAATATTGGTATCGATATCGGTTATCGGCCACATGAGTTTTAAAATATCGGCATATCGGGTATCAGCCAAAATTCCAATATCGTGCAACCCTCGTGTTATAACATCAACAGCCTGAATCATTGATAAAAATGATCTGTGTTTTCATGTTGTTTACACCTAATTCTGCCCCACCATCTGAATGTGGCAGCTGGGGAATAAATCCTCTCTCTATCTCACTCTGCAGCTCAGGTTGGACTTCAGAAAGGCTATCTCAAGTGACTGCCATATTATTGGCTGCACATTATACTGCATAATTATGCTGATAAGATTACTCCTGCCATCTTCTGTACGTTTTCCTTCCACTCCACTTCCTTCCACTTCTCAATGCCGGTTCATTAGCTGTCCTGAAACCCGTTCCCCGCCCCCAGCTGTCAGCGCCTCTTTCCAGATGTTTTGGATGTTGATCTTTGCTCTATTCTGTCTCTCCCATCTGCATATTCACTTCCTTTCTTCGAGATGTGCAAACTTTGGGCATGAGCTTTTCCACCTGTTTCTCGGTCTGGACTCTTTCCAGGTTTTACGGTGAAGGGGAAGTCGTGTGACTTCCTGGGGTCTTTCCCCCCAACACTTAGAGGTTACTTGAGGAACTTCTACTCTCCAAGTTGTAAATCTGCTATATTGTTTTTCCTGAACATCTATTACATGTGTTTCTGGGCAGGAAATGAGGGATCTGCATTTTCATAATTTTTTTCCCCCCTCCAGTTAAAGTTTTTCGGTAAAGTTTCATATGTTGTATAGTCATGAACTGTACCAATTGTAAGCCTTCTTGATAAAGAAATAGGGACTTGATTGGCTGCAAAAGGAAGCATTCAGTCAGGAAATGTGAAACATAATGCAATTAAATCCCAGCAGGCAGTCGCTCAGACATCTATTGTACATGGTTGAGTTTCATAATCATACATCTTTATTCAATGACTCATATTCATACAAAACCTATAGATACAGTCTGAATGACTGTGGGAGAGACAGTCAAGTCACAGATCAGGCAACAAAGGATTCAGCCACTCCAGAACCTCTTTTCTGAAACAGAACCTCATTTCCACTTTGGTGGTTCTGTGAGTTTTGTTTTTCTTTCTTCTTCTTTTTTTTTTAATACAGTGTGTGTTTAGATAATCAGAAAATACAACCACAAAATTAATGGTACAAATTTTGGACTTAATGAATCCAAACAAGTCCCCCTTTCCCCCTTTTTCTTGCACATGCAATATTCTTTTTTTAAACATGCAGACAGGGCATGGGGTGGGAGAGGGATGGGGGCGGGGGTCATCCTGTTCATATTGGGGATCAGACATTTTTAAAAATCAAAATGATTTTTTATTTATTTGTTTAAAAATATGTAGAGATCAGCACTTTTCTCCTCCAACATGGCTGCTTATACAATGAAATGACAATCTGTTGTTACCTTAACAACCAACAAATCCACACTGACAGTATGAAACCTCATTGCTTCAAAGTCTAACAGGTTTTCTGTTTATGAACATACATATTCATAAACTTGTAGGGACAACTTAATGAGCATGATTCAAAGAAGACAATAAATAAATTAAAAAAATAAAAAGGGAAGTAAGTACCAGGAAACTTTAACTTATTTTTTAACCAATTAAATCTCACAATTTATATATATTTATATTTATATATATATATATATATATATATATATATGTATATTTCTTTTTTTAAATTAAGTAATCAAGAAATGAATATGCAGGACCATCATCATTATCTCAAAACCAGTGATGTCACTGTTAAAACCCATGAAAAGACCAAAATCAACAATTACATCATATTCAAAATCACTTTCTGTGTAATGTCAGCCTCAAACTGAAATCAAAGCTACACTAATGAGCCACGTTTACATATTTCCAATAAAAGTTTTTCAGCTTTTTTTTTTAAAAGAAAAATTGCTGTTGTAAGGATGCAAAACCCAAACAGGTTACAATTTGTTTCCCTGTATTTACATAACCACATCACAGAGCTCTTAACTGGTTTTTAATCCTGTTGAGAACCACAGACAAAGTGACGCGTCACCTCACGGCCATGAACACGTTGCAGTGTAGCTGGATCATTAGTTCTATAAAAAAAAACTAGAAAATTTCGAAGGAAATTTTGATGGGGGCCAATGCAGCTACTGTCTGGAGATATCAGTCAAACTTTCTGTGAATTTGACAAAGAAAGGCAAACGTGGATCAGATAATACATACAAGAGTAGCCATGATGGAATCTTTGAAATCAGGTACCTGCTTCTCGAGCGAAAACACATGGTATATGCTGGTATGTACTATAGTGTATTACATGTCTTATGCAATATCACAGTGTGTGTGTACTGTGGTTGGCTCGTTACATGAACAGTATAATGTTGCTGTATATCACTACGTATATGTAATTAAGTTATTTTCAGTATTCTACTGTCTTCTATGGAGGATTTACACCTGGTTAAAAAGTCTCACATCCTGACTTGCAGAGAAAAACCTATTGGTAGTCAAAGGAGCCAGTAGTGGGTCCACTCTGCACTCTTTGGGGATTTGGGAGAAAACTGTATGGCCTATAACTACAATCTTCATATTGAATAAAAGAAGAGCAAAATGCCAACATTTTGGTGTAAAATATGCATATGTACAGGAGAAACTTTGGGCCTGAAAGAGACTCGTTTGAGAAATTTTTAAAACAATTCTAAAGGGGGAAATTAGTGTGACATCATCACCCTCGAGCAGTGGTTGTCAAACCACTGTTTGGTTTTTGAGCCACAGCTCCAATGATAGCATATGTGACCCCCCCCCCCCACCACCACCCTATGACAACTGAGAGATTAATTGTGTGATATGTCTAATGCATCTTAATGTTACACTTGGAAACTGTCAGAATCTTTATAAATAGGGAGGACTCATTCACGCATATTTAGGAAATCCCTGAATCTACTGTGGAAACCAACATGGCTGCCAGAACGTCTGCTACCACAGAGCACCTTCAATAAGTAGCACCTAGCTGCAGCCGGAGCCACTACAACCCCCTACAAACCCCCTACTAACCACACCCACCATAGGAATGAATGGAACCTAACCCTAACCCCTATCTTAACCCTAATGACCACCGGGCCGCGTCACTACAAACCACGCCCATTTCACTACAAACCACGCCCAGTTTCATGACACGCCCCTGGATCTACGGCTGCAGCTGGGTATACTTGCCTCAAATACCACAAAGCTCCCCCCCCTCCCTTTCAAAGCTCCGCCCCACCAGAGCTTGAGTGTTGTGATGAGTGGAGTGGGCATGTCAGAAACAGCAGGAGGCCTCTTAAAGGGACAGCAGTGAATTTTGAAGGCGTCAGATACAGATATGGATGATGTCACATTTCTTTAGGTTTTATATGTTTACTGTATTTTTAAAACTGCTGAGGATAACACAGGTATTTGGTTGTGCCATAAGAGGGAATTACGTGCCTAATAATGACATGAAACCCTCTCTTTAATAAAGGCTTGAAAACTATCAGAAATTTTATAAATAAGGAGGGTAACTGTTTTTCTGGTGGATAAGGTTCAGTGCTGTAACAAGACGCCCGAAATCAGCTTCTCTCAATGAGTTGATGCCAAACTTTGGACTTTTAATATGGTATTAGTTACCTAAGCAATAATTTAACAAAAAAAAAAGTTTAATTTTCACAAGTTAATCTCTTTGCAATATTGGATTAGTTTGACAGCTCTAAAAAAATTACCAAATTTATTTGATAAATGTCGGCTCTGTTTTACTTATTTATATATTTATATATATATATATATATTTTTTTTTACATTGATCTGGCAATCATCCTGCATCCCCCATGTGGGTCCTGACCCCCAGTTTGAGAGCTACTGCCCTAGAGTATGGATTCCCTGTGGCAATTTCTGAAATTCAACAAAATTTGAATAGTCTTTGTGTAAAAACTGTAAAGGAGAAAAATCTCTTTTCAGACACAGAAAGTTTTATCGTTTGTGATCCAATTAAAGTTTGAATGAAAGTTCCACATGAATGTTTATCAGAGTTACAGGGCTCCAAAGTGGACTTGGTTTTTCATCCATTTTGCAAAAGCCCATTTATTTTGGGAAAAAATTAGCAGTTATTTTTTGCAATTTTCATAAACACAGTGCTGTTCATCACTATCAAAAACCATAGCACACATCTCTGGATTAAGCCAAGATGGAAAGAGACAGAAACATGTTGATTTTGGTCTTTGTCTGGGATTTATTAGTTGTATTTAAAAAACAAACAACATAAACAGTATATCAAAAAAGGTTTTATTTAAAACACTGGACTTTAAAAACTTTAAAAACAAGACGTTTCGGTGTTCATCCAAACACCTTCCTCAGTTGTTTGGTGAACAGGAAATAGCACTGGCATTCATACACCACATGACTCAGGTCACATGACCCATGCTTTTCCAAATTGGACCAACATGCATCACGCGACCAGGTCACATGATGCATGTTGGTCCAATTGTGCCAGAGAAGATGGTGTCCCAACAGCCCAAACAGATGCCCCTCCCCTTGGCTGTGAGGTGGAGCTAGTTGGTCGGTCTGTTAAGCGCTGGGGTAATGTTCTTAAAACAGCATCATAGGATGAGGACGCGACCTGGTCGCGTGATGCATGTTGGTCCAATTTGGAAAAGCATGGGTCATGTGACCTGAGTCATGTGGTGTATGAATGCCAGTGCTATTTCCTGTTCACCAAACAACTGAGGAAGGTGTTTGGATGAACACCGAAACGTCTTGTTTTTAAAGTTTTTAAAGTCCAGTGTTTTAAATAAAACCTTTTTTGAAAGCCTTTCACCTGGACAAATGAACCTTCACCGACATAAACAGTATACTGCAAGCCTTATATTGTATGGTGTTGTGTAGGTTCAGCCCTGTGGGAGTTGGTGATGAGTCGGAGCACAGCCTGCATGTTGCATTAACCCAGCAGGCTAACTGGCATTTACAACGACGTTTGGCACTAATACATCCTCATGTCTCGTTGCACAACTCTTACAAAGACAACAAGACTCGGTAAGCTCAGCCTTTTATGAGAAACATCACACCTCAACCACTAAATCACTTCACTTAATCAGAACAATCTTATCCTCTCACTAAAAATGACACCTTCACCCATTTCAGGAGAACACAGTTTTATATTTAGAGTATGCATCGTGTAGTTGACCCACCAACCACAAAAATGCCCCTTTTTCCTACATTAATCAGCTTCGAATTTGTGCCTCAGTGTGTGTTGAGTTCGCTGTACATCTTATGATACATTTATCATTTACAAGTCTTCATACACGTGTAAAATTTGGTCACAGTGGCACTAAAGCCTGAACCTGGAGATTCCAGAGGGTAAAGCTACAGGGCAGATGAAGTGTCGTCTTGTTGCATAGCCCTACTTTTTAGTCAACAGTCATCTGCACCGGTACAACTCTTCATTGTACCTGTGATACTACATATAACTTAACTTTCACCTACAATACTCTCGGATCAGAGAGACAAGGAGGAAGAAAACCCGTAAAATTCGGGCTTTTTATGGCAAAGATGAAATAAATACTGCATGCTCGAGCAGGCAGGGATTTCTGTGTTTGAGATCTGTTTGTTGTTGTTGGTTATAATCAAAAAGAATGGCACTTTTCCCCCATTTGGGGGGCTTTTCTAAATAACAGACTGGCAGTATTTTTGAAAGAAAGGCAAATGCTTACTGTACCACACACTCTTTTTAAGTACAAATGTTTTGACAACCCTATCATGCACAACATTGCTTACTTTGGATGAATAGGACTAATTCTGGCTCATCTACCACAAAATTAATGTATATATTTATATTTTTTCGTGCTTTTTGTCCTTTCTTCGAGATTCAAACAAAAATTTTGTTCAGTTTTTTCTGAGCTGTGTTCGTTCTTTGCCGCATGTCCACCGTCCGTCTGACCCCCAGCCGGGCTGCATCTTTAACACATTGTGGTAAATGAGGCACTTTGTATTCAGCCACTAAAATGTCTGAACATAGTCGCTCTGGTTCTACGTGCACTCAAACAATTTACATCTTGTACAATTTACAAAAAAAAAAAACGTCAACAGTGAAAACTCAGTGCCATTCTGTTATTTTTTATTCTGATTAATTTCTGTGTTCATCGGGTGTATGGCAGTGTTTTCAAACTCCAATAGTTCAGCTCATCTATCTGGCAACAATGAGGTGATTTGAAGAACTGAAGGAGAAAGAAAATTTAAAAGAGAAAAGAGGAGGATGATTTGCCGGGTGAAACCATTTACTCGTCTTTATGGCAAACATAAAGAAAATGAGACATACAAGATTAAAACGGAGTTGCGAGCAGCCATGATATCAGAAACGACACAGTTTAGAGCTTCACTTAGAGAAAGAGGAGATTTGGCTTTTGTCTTCTGCTCCACTGAATTCACAAACCAAGGCAAGATAGTTGAGGGTTTTCAAATGTGCTATCATTTCAGTGCAAATAAAGGGGGTAGAAAAAGTTGTTTTATTCCTGTAAAGAGGTTATATTAAAAAGAGAGTAATACTACAAAGCTGGAGTGATCTCTAATCCCCTTTCAGAGCACTTTCCTTGACTTTTACCTCCTTCAGTACGAGTCGACCGGCCTCCGACTGTAACAGCTCAGTGGAGCTGACGCGAGTGCTCGGCAGACCCTCCGAGCGGCCGCGCCGTCGCTATCAGCGGACTCTCTCTCAGGTTTCCTGCCATGTTAGCACCAGTCGTCTTCCTCTCTCTCCCTGAGACTTCCCGCTCCTCTGTTCCCCGGCCCAGAAGCTGAGTTGACCCCGAGGGTGAAGTGGTACCCGTTGGGCACGGCGGCTGCCCGTCCCTGCGTGGCGGGCGCCGTGACGGGCGTGGCAGCAGTTCCCTGTGAGGCTGAGGCTGTGGTGGAAGTGGCAGTTCTGGCGGAGCGTCCCCCTCCGTGGCTGCTTACAGCATCCTGGAAGTCCTCTGTCTCTTCAAGGCGGGCTTGCTGAGAGGAGTCCACCTGCTGCCGGTTTAAATTAGGGTCCGAACCGATGCAGGTAACAGGTATCGGGGACTCGTCATGGCCGGCGAGTGCGCGATCGTGCTCTGAAAGGCCCCGGCTGAAGCGAGTCTGATGTCCTGCTGCGGCGGCGTTGGCACTGGATGGGAGCGCTGAGGAGGTGGCGGTCTTGTAGGCCACGGCGGGTCGAGGTGTGAGGGGCGTCTGAGGGAGCTGCCTACGACCTCGGCCCGGTGTGTTTGCACTGGAGGGAAGGCCACTCTTCACCACGTTGATACCCTGCTGGGAAAACAAGCACAACCGTGACTTAATATTGGTCTTAACACGGTAATTTGTTTTTTAAACACTAGAAAGTAATTTAACCACATCATGTGACCGCATTTACATAGGTGACAGCGCCTGCTTCACTCCAGCCCAGCGGGTGGCGCTAATAGTCATTTGTGTTGTTTGACATCCACCCAAACATGCCGATAAAGCTTTGTACCTTCACAGTTTTCTGACAACTGCCCGATGGCGAGCCTGTGTAAGCTGCTGAGCTCAACAACAGCTGCTTATCATGCTGTTGAAGACATGCTGTTTCTCCTCTTCTTTGCGTTTTCGAGCAGGGACAGGGCTTCTACGCAGGCGGTGTCATTACATCTTCGTCACGTGGGGGAATAACGCAATCGTTTTGTCCTACTAACCGTTGCAGACCACCTCCGGAGGTGGGCCTGGGCACTGTGCTGCGGCCATCAGTCACACTGAAGTTTAAACGTGAAGCATAGGGATGCACGATATTGGAATTTTGGCTGATATCTGATATGCCAATATTTTAAAACTCATGTGGTCAATAACCGATATTGATACTGATATTAAAGCTGAAAAAAAATAGGCAGGCAAAATATCGATACACTGAAATATCGTGATATTTTAATATGCTAATATCAAATCGATATTTAACATGAAATATAGAGTTTGTGTGTTTTTTCTCCCTCCAAAGCCATGATTCAGGGAGAATGATAACATGAATAGCATTCTAAATTTGTGTATCAGGAACAAATAACGACAACCTACATTACAAATATTTTAAAATCATTCAGTGCAGCTTTAACTTCAAATGTCCACGTTTGAGTCTATCTTGTATTACTGTAAATGTCGCAATTCTGCTGCCTTAAAACAACATGATCATGCTGCAGCCTGACATACCACAGATAGTTAAAAATGCTTGGCCAAAATATGGCCCATACCTGGCCTTGGCAGCTAAAACTCAGCCGCCATATGTGGCCAACTTCCAGGCCAACAACCGACATCTGGACCACATCTTGCCTGCACTACCTGGGCCATGAGATCCAAAAGTAGTCTGGATTAGGCCCAAATGTGTCTGCTGTCCAGGAAAATATTACACAATGCCAAAAACTCTGCAGAACAATGCAGATTTGATTTAATTTAATGCAACCCTAGCGTGCAACTGAATGTATCGGGTAATTTTTGGACAAATATAACTTCAGCATGGGCTGGCTTCTGGTCCAGGGTGTACCTACCACTCACCTATAGCTCAGATAGGCTACAGTCCCCCATGTCCCCATACTGAAATAAGTGGATACAGAAAGATGGATGGATGGATTTACAGAAAAAAAAAGCCACTTTTAAAACAGCTGAGGTGATTTTGGAACGTAAATGCATTAATACATTTCACCTCTCAGCCTCTGAAGAAACATGACTTGATAGTTGTTCGGGGGGTGACCAACCTGGTTTTTTTTCTAATAAAAACAGCTGCGTGTTCCAGTGCTTGTCGCTAACTCATGAAATTTGCACCATTTGGCTGCATCGCTTACAACCCAACATGCTGGAGTACAGAGTAAAAAGCACACAGACTGCAGAGGAATCCAGATGTAACTCACCTGCTTGAGGAAGCTGGAGTCCTGACCTTCTCCTGGAGATGTGGACCGGCTGGGTCCGGCTGACCTGGTGTGGGACTGCTCCCTGCTGCCGTAACGCTCGCAGGAGTAGTAGCGCTGCTTCTCCCCGGCAGAGGAGTGGTGCCTCCTCTCATGAGGGCGGCCGCGATCCCGCTCCCTCGCTCGTTCTCTAGACAGACCCTCATCTGAAGGGTCCGTGAACGAACCTGAGGGATGGCAAGTTAGATTAGACTGAGCAGACGAAGAAATCAGAGTAAAGCTGTCTTTTCTTTCAGAAATTACCATTACCTCCTGCGAATGAATATATTAAAAGGAGAGGAAATACATATAAACAAAACTATTAGAAGAACTGGGGCAAAATAGTTGTCCACTGACCAACTAAATCCCACGTTTTTCTTTTGCAAAGGAGCCGTGTCAATTATTATAATTACATTTCCAGTTGCGAAATTTAATTTTCATTTATTTCTAATTCAGCATAGATAAGATTTAATGGTTACAATCATAACCAGGAGTCTCAGCATCTGACTTGCAGATTTTTGTGAATGAAAGTGCTATAATAAGGACTTTTTAACGGAATTACAACCTTTAACTGGTGTAGTTTGGGTTTATTTCAAATAGCCAACAAATATTTCAAAGATAATAGCCAACAGCTAATTTAGATCTTTAGTCTCTTTGGCAGGTTGAGTCAACATCAGAAGATAATACAATCAATAAAACAACAGTAACAGCAAGTTATATATAGAGAAAACATTTCCTTGAGAACACAACAGGACAGAAAATACAAAGAAAAGCAAGAACAATTAAATAATAGTGGACCAGAAAGCATACAGGCCGTTAAAATATGGTTTTACTTATTATCTTGCACACTCTATTTTTATGTAGCTATTTTACTTTCTTATTTTAATATTCTGCTTTTATGTTTTTATGGATTTTAATATTGAAAAACTGTAAAGTGCTCTTTGAATAATTACAATTGGCTCACTTGTGACACAACTACACCGTTGTTGGTCTGTTTTTTTGGTTCATTTAGGCAATTGACAGTTTCCTGTTGTTGCTTGTATTGAAGTTGCATTTTTCACTTGCTGCAGAGGTCTTAAAAAGTGAGAAATAATTTGACTAGTTCATGTTTGGACTGTCTGATTTCAGGTGGTGACCCATGAGTATGAACTTCTTCACTTCTATGAATGTGAACTGAACTTTGGAAAAGTTTATAGAAGGTGCGAACTTACACAACAATAAACTTATGTGAATGCAACTGTCTATGTCACACACGTGCACGACACACCTTTTTAATCGCCTTATTTGTACCAACAACAACAGAAAACACATTTGTGAGACCACTCAGATGCTCACTGTAGGAAAAACACAAACTGTTTTCATGTGGAAGGGATCAGAGCCAATTTGCAAATGACTTTTAGCTTCAGAGGATGAAAAGAATTTGTCTAGATAAACAGGAAAAGATTGAGAAAGACAAGAAAAGTTAATAGTTATTGCTAGTGGTGCTTTGGCAGTGTTGCATGAGTGTGACATGCATCCTCCTTCATGTCACATAGCTGCGTACTGGATAGATTCCTGACTTTGGTCCGTGTAAGCAAGTGAAACAAACTGCATTTAAAAGCTGGAACTGAAAGTCAGATTTGTGTGATCATACAGCCCTGAACAAATCAGATATGAGTTGCTTTCATGGGAAAAAACATAATCTGATTGGACTCCCTATAGCCTTATAATAAAATCAATTGACCCCCCCCCCCCCCCCCCCCCAAAAAGTTTATTAATTCAAGGAAATCCTAAAATAAAACCCACACTGAAAATGATTTATTCCTACTGCCTCATGTTTCTGTTTACATTTGACTACTTTTTGGAAACGTGGCTGTATTTATATTTAATTAATGTGAAATGACTTATCTGTTAATCCCGGGCACACAGAATAAAGGATAGCACTGTAGTGAAATTATTTCCCTCAGCACTGGAGTAATTCCAGTTGTCAGGTTAAAACAGCGATGACAGAAACACAGAAGCCTATTCATCATAATCTGATGAGTCACATCTGCTACAAGCTTTGAGGCCTCTCTCTCTCTCTGGTGCTGGTGTTCTTCCATCTAACCAAGACCTAACTATAAATCCAGTGCTAGACCTGTCCGCTGTGGCCTTTTATCTCAGCATTAAGACCCTCCTGCAACCCCTCATTGTTGACACAAATCCATCCTGCCACCAGCTTTCAGGCTCTAATCGCTCTAACAGATGACCCCAAATGAGAAACAAAGACTGTGACCGTGATTTTCTGAAGGACTTCGGCCTGTCATGTCTTGCATTTAATGACATCTTACGCATAAAAGTTCCTGCAACTGTTTTATATTAAAAATGTGTCATTATAGCTTGAAAAGTATGAAATGTAAAGGTGTATTATGACACTAATGGCCCTGAAAAAAAATTATTGCTTAATGTAAAAAACGGGAAAACAGCTTTGAAATTTCCCAGAGGGCTTTGGGGCAATGTCCAACATGTGGAAGATGAGTTTAAAGATTCAACTTTTTGGCCATTAAGAAAAATCACCTCTA
Organism: Atherinomorus stipes; assembly: GCA_023101725.1. Classification (NCBI taxonomy): domain Eukaryota; kingdom Metazoa; phylum Chordata; class Actinopteri; order Atheriniformes; family Atherinidae; genus Atherinomorus; species Atherinomorus stipes. Next base: position 64,388 of record JALJCO010005905.1, read on the forward strand.
GAGGTGTAAAGCCAGCACCTCTCATCACCTCAGGAACAACCCACCCTATACTGAAGCATGGTGGTGGCAGCACCATGATGTGGTTTTTATGATTGGTTTTCCTCTGCAGTGCATTTAAATCCTACATCCAACCACCTTTAAAAAAAAAAAAAAAAACTTAATCTTGATTGGGAATTTCCACTCTGCTTTTAACTCATCTCAAGTTGAACCTGAGAGCAGTGGGCTGCCATTTACAGCACCCGGGGAGCAGTTCATGGGTGTTAAGGACCTTGCTCAAGGACCCATAGTGGTTCACCTGAGGGCCACGTCAAGGACTCAAAGCCAGGTTTTCCAGAACAAAAGCCCACCTTAACCACAAGGCTTCCCTTTTCTTCCTCATGTGGACTTTCCTGCCTCTAAAATTAAAGCTTTGACAACATCAACTACTCCTTTATAAAATCATTTTTATAAATAGGCCTATAGAGGCCTATTTCATGCACTTTTAATATTCAATCCAGTTTAAAGGACCTGGAGGAGTTTTTCCTTGAAGAAGTGACAAAAATATTGGCAACTGTGTGTCTAACTTGCAACCAAGATACATTTTCATGCAGATGACACATTGTTTTTCATCAGACTATGCCTTGAACAGTCCTGCAATCTCAGGTTTTTATACAATCCCAATCCCGTTATAAGTTAAAAGCTGTGCAAATGTAATTAAAACAGAATGCAGTGGCTTGCAAATCTCATAAACTACATTTCACATTGGTCTATTGGATTGCAGGCAGGCCAGTTCAGCACCTGGACTCTTCTGCTGTTTCCAGCTATGCTGCCGTGATGGATGCAGAATGTGGTTCAGCATTGGCTTGCTGACATCTGCAAGGCCTTCCCTGCAAGAGACGTTGTCTGGGTGGGAACAGATGTTCTAAAACTTCTATGTACTTTTCAGCATTGATGGTACAGATTGACTGATAAACCTCTGTCCATTTTTACATCTGAGGGGCTCTACTTCTCCGAAATGCTCTTTTATAACCTGTTATGTTACTGACCTGCTCTTGTCAAATGCTCTTCCAGTTGTTTTTTAATGTAGCAATGACTTTTGCAGCCTTTTGTTGCCTCTATTCCAAACTTCGAAAGATATTTCCCGCTAACTAAATTAAAAATTAATTAAATGCTCAATGAAATCGTAAAATTCCTCAATTTCATCATCTGAAATTTAGCAAAAATTTAATTGGGAACAAAATATGGGTTTCCAAGATTAGTAACCTTTGCATTCATTTCTGTTTGAGTTTTAAAAAAAAAAACATTTTCTACAGGGTCAAACTTTTTTTTGGAAATGGGGTTGTAATAAGATGTGTACAACTTGGTTTTGTAAACACCCAGAACTGCAGCCTCTTTGTGCTCCTATAAAAGTGATCAAGAAATACGTAAAATGTAATATTATTATTATTACTTCTCTTCTGTCGGTATGTCAAATATCAGTTAAATTGTTGGAACTACTTGAGCCGTCATTTATCAATTTTAGATTAATAATGTTTTAAATTCTGTCTTGTAAATAAATTGTGCTCAAGTACAAAACCAGTATTTATCAGGCTCATGCATCAGCACAGGAAAACATACTCTAATGATACATTCAAGATGATTCAAACCAACGTGCTCGTTCCTGTTCATGGTCATTTGCATTCAGAACTCAATTAATCAAATATGATGACAAAACATTCCTTTAAAAACCACAGGGAAATTGTCTGTTTCTCCTCTGGATGATGGCCACCTGAGAACAGAAAATAAACTTGTGGCCGGAAGATGAAGCCAACTAGACAATTAAACATTAACTTATGAAAGCAACATAATGTGTTTTACTTCAATGAAAACAAAATAAGCATTTGGAGCCTACCCCAAAAAGTGTGGAAGAACAACATTCATAAAAACACACACAAAAAGAGCACGGTCTGAAGGAAAGGAGTGAAGTCAATAAATGCCATCGGATCAAAGGAGGAATGTCTTAGAAATAAGAAAGGAATGGCTGGATACCAAACTCCACAACAAAGATACCACAGAGACAAGTCTATGTTTGTGTGTGGGGGAGAGAAGAGCGCACACCTTTGGACACACACAGAGATACAGCATCACTGCAGAAGCTCATTCCTGTTTGATTCCAGCTCAGTGATGATTTGTCCCAAGTAACTGTGAGTATTTCAGGCACAGAAAAATGACAGCATCCAACACAGATGGCAAACTCCAGCTCAGTGATGGCTGGCAAATCATCTCATGCTACAAAATGCCCGTGGCCAAAGATCCAGCTGGACATGCAGCAGAGTAGTTTTGTGGAATTCATATCTCTCTGCAACACAAGTCCACATTCATCAGGATCTTTTTAGGAGGCAGTTTCTGCTCAGTATCCACTTTATGCTCTCTGCAAGCAGATCTGTGAGCTATCTCTAAAGATACTCCCACAAGGGAGTGCAGGATTTGCTAAAACTTACCTTACCAGATCAGACGTGCAGTGTTGTATAAAGTACCCAAAAGCCATACTTGAGTAAAAGTAAAAAAGTAGCTGGTATTTACTGTACTTAAGTATCAAAAGTAAAAAGTACTGTTAAGAAAACGCAATCAGAAATTTGAGTTTAACATTTTCCTTATTTCTGTTTAATTTAGTTTTAAGTTTTAATTTGGAAAGTGTAAAAGGAGTTTCAATACCTCCTTACATAAACCCAACCATGTAGAAAAATACTGTACACACAAACACATCCTTGCAGACCTGCATGCATGCCCACCAACATTCATACTTACGTGCATTCAATATTAAATCATTCCTAATAAACTCTTGGTGCTTGAATGGGGATGCAAACAAACAAAGAACTTGATTGGTTGAACTTTAACATGACTGCAGTGCGACAGCATTTGAACTGTCCATCTAGTCATTACTGAACCATGAAAAACGTTTTGTTCAACCTCAAAAGAAGTTGTTTCTCAAAATAGCGAGAACTCAGTCTCGCTCTTCTTGGGCTGAAGACCAGATCAACGATGCTAAACAGTCTTTCACCTGCTGCTGAGGCAGGGAAAGGTGTGTTTAGCTTCAGGGACAGCTGCACAAGGCTGCTAGTGGCTGCTAGTCCCACTACACAAAACAAAGATTGTCTATTGGCTATTACGTTCCTTGTTATTTTGTAACAAGTAACTAAGATGCTCAGGTAAATGTAATGGAGTAAAAGTATTGATTTTTCTCGCAAAATGTAGTGAAGTAAAAGTAAAAGTCATCAGAAATAGAAGTAGTAAAGTAAAGTACAAATATAAAAAAATACTACTTAAGTAAAGTAACTAAGTATTTTTACTTAGTTACTATACAACACTGCAGACGTGATAGTTTTTTCAGTTACAGTTGCCTTTTTATTTCTTTTCTTTTTTCACAAAATTATGATTCATTTCTGTATCTCATCATTATTAGAGTTCGGAAAATTGTAGAGTCAAGATTTTAAGGAAATATAGAAGATTTTCGATTTAAAGTTTCCTGACACTAGTTACACGAGTACACTAGCAACACTAGTGAGATGTATACACTTTACATGGAAATGTTTTTACAGTCATACCTGTGTGGAAGTACACGTGATTTAAAAAAGGAGGCCTAACTTATTTTCCTACACAGCAAGCTCACTTTTCATCAGCAACGGGCTCTACAGTATACACAGCGCCATTACTTCCTTAACTTAAGGTAGCTCCTTTGTTTCCTGTCTTTCATTACTGGATGAACTGATTAATCCAGGTGTGTCTGACCTTAATCAGTTCGTCCAGTAATGAGAGACAGGAAACAAAGGAGTTACCTTAAAGCAGAACTCAGTAACTTCAGCTCGGGGCTCCCCCTAATGGCGTCCTTTCACTGTCGTGTTCAACCCCCCCTTACACCCCCACAGCACACAGACGGCTTCTCTACCTGTCTTTCTTCTATTTTGATCGCTGGATATATTTCTAAGCTTTTTCTAGCTTGTTGATGCTACTTTGCTGCGTTGGTAGCAGCACCACGTCTCCCTCTGCTCAAAGCAAAGTCCTGTATTTTCTGAAACGGGACGTTTTACCCGCGTGGATGGATTATATTTTTCACTGGTGTTGGCGAGTAGCAGGTAAGAATACGAACTTTTATTTACTTTTTGCGGACGTGACAAGTGATTATTGAGCCTGAAGCAGTGATGCTTCACCCGGCGCCCAGGCAGCGCAGCTACGTGAATCACTCTGGTCCAGCAAAGAGTTGGTTATGAGAGCCAGGAGCCGTGTTTAGGTGGTGTGAAGCTAAAGAAATGTTTTCTTCGAATTAGCGCTGGTAGTCTGGTTCAAATCAGAGCTGGAAGCAGCTCGGTAGATAGGGGACCTGAGTACCATACAGCGGTTTCTGTTGTCGCAAGTTCTGCTCGGGTCGGCGCAGGCAAAGTTGTTTTTAGCTGCTCGCAGGCCAGAGGCCCCAGCGGGACGGGGGGGCACATTGAATCGCTCCGTAAACACTTTGTTTAGCCCCACGGGGATTCCGAAAAGCATTTATTGAGGTAAAAAAGTTACTGAGGTTCCCCTTTAAGTTAAGGAAGTAGTGGAGCTGTGCATAGAGCCCAGTAGGGAAATTGCCCCTGAAACAGCATAATGTTGATGGGTGATGACTGCTGGGGCACAACGTTTGTGCAAATAGATGGAAGGTAAAGCGTATTTGGAAAAAAAATTAAAAAAATGTTGTTTCTTAGATTAAATCATTTAAAAGCATCCATTTTCAGTATTTTTTTTATCCCCATCATTGAAATATTATCTATTGATCAGTATTCCTAGCATTTAAGGGCCGAGGGAGGAAAGAGTGCCAAAAGAAGAAAAGGAACCTTCAAGGAAGCAGGTTTTCCTTAAAAACCTCTAAACATTCTCTGTGAATCCGATAGAAAACTTGGCATAAAGATCCCCTTCTTCAGGGTAAAACCCAATAATGGTACTTCAGTCCTTTAAATAATTTTGGCTATTATGGTCAAACATGTAAATGAATGGACTGGCTCCAATGGTTGCTATGTTAAAGTGGTACCAAGTTACATGCAGCCATTGCAGGTTTATATGCATAAATACTGATGTGTTAAAACCAGCTAAAAACTGGAGCTGTGCTACTCTGCTACTGGCTGAGGCCTTCCCAGGAGCAGGAAGCAACCAACTAGCCACTCCACCAGGACTAGCACTGACAGCCGATCTGTCACCTGTCAGTCAAAAGGACATGCCTTTAATAATGCGTTATTTAAAGATTAAATAACATCTACATGGATGATTTATAAACAAATCCCCACTCCCCTGTTGTCATGAAGGAACCTGCGTAATATTGCTACAATTAAAGACATTCTGTCCCAGAGTGATGCAGAAAAACTTGTCAGTGCCGTTGTTACTTCAAGATTGGACTACCGTTTTCTGGACTAAAAGTCACATTTTTTTCATAGTTTGACTGCTAGTGTGACTTATATATCAAAATATATACAATTTAACATATTTTTAAGTATTAAAGGTTGAATATGGAACACGGACAGAACAGCGACATCACGTGTGTCTAGGTTGTAGTTGCAACGGCAGAAAAACAACTCCAGCCGCTGGGATGCCAGGCTCACTGCCGATACGCAAGTGAGTAACAGTCTGCAGCAGCATGTCCAACAAGTAACGCAGAGGAGTTTACAACTGACAGTTAACGTTAGCCACGTTAGCAAACAAGCTAGCTTACCGATCCAGGAGGAAAGTCGCCATTTCCGTGTTTTACTCCGTGGAAAACGTTTATGTGGGTCCATTAAGTGAAGTCTTCACCTACAGTAAATTTACTCCAGGTTTTGCTCTTCTCAGGTCACTCCTCCTCCTCAGAAACAGATAACAATATCTCCAGGACTCTGAAGCAGCTGCTTCACTCGTCATCTCCACGGTTTTCCCCTGTACCAGCCTGACTATGACCAAAATATTGTTTCCACACAGAGATCATATTTGGCAACCTGCAATGGCGGCGTGTATTGGCTTATAGACGTAAATAAAATGCCATTATCGAACCCGTGAAAATTTATTTTATTTTTAGGCTAAATATAATTTTTCTGGGAAATGTTGTGCTTTCATTCTGTACACCCCCAAACGACCTGTGGAGGTTTTTTTTTTTTTTTTTTTTAAATATAGCTTTTAATAAAAATGTTCCATATTCAACCTTTAATTCATACGGTCTGGGACGGGCCAAGGGGTAAATATTGCTGTCTAATGTCACATGAGGGCGCTCTATGCTTGTGACAACTATATTCTGCTCTGAGTGTAAAGAGCCCAAAACAGCTTTATCTCAGTGAGAGGAGTTCATTTTGGACATCTGGCCATACTGCCTGTATGGTGGAACAAATCCTCAAAAACATGTTTATCCTTCCTAATTAAGATTTTTATGATCATTTACAGCCATTAACTTTGCAATCGGACTGACAGTAACAAATGGGATATAAATAATACCAAAATCGCCTATTTTAAATACATAAATACGACTTATAGCCCAGTAAGACTTGTATGTGTTTTTCCTCTTCATGATGCACTTTTTGACTGATGCGACTTACAGTATACTCCAGAAAGACGCATAGTTCAGAAAATACAGTACTGTAATTCTATTATTGGGCTTCCCCAAAAATGCCCTGAAAATTTTTTAGCTGATCCAAAATGTAGCAGCAAGGGTTCTGATGAGAACCAGCAGGAGAGATCATATTTCTCCAGTTCTAGCCTCTCTTCAGTGGCTCCCTGTTAAATCCAGGATAGAATTTAAAATCCTTCTCCTCACAAATAAACCTCTCTATGACCAACTCCAAAGTACATCAGAGATCTCATAGAAGGATGTCCTGTGATGCATTGGGGTCTTTCTCTCTCCCTCTTCTCTCTGCCCTTTCCATGTACAAGGAGTGCAGAATTATCAGGCAAATGAGTATTTTGACCACATCATCCTCTGTATGCATGTTGTCTTACTCTAAGCTGTATAGGCCCAAAGCCTATTACCAATTAAGCATATCAGGTGATGTGCATCTCTGTAATGAGAAGGGGTGTGGTCTAATGACATCAACACCCTATATCAGGTTTATTAGGCACACAGAATAATTAGGCAACTTAACAAAACACAAATATACTGTATACCCATTTTAATTATTTATTTTCACCAGGGAAACCAATATAACAGCTCAACATTCACAAATATACATTTCTGACATTCAAAAACAAAACAAAAACAAATCAGTGACCAATATAGCCACATTTCTTTGCAAGGACACTCAAAAGCTGCCATCCATGGATCCTGTCAGTGTTTTGATCTGTTCACGATCAATAATGCGTGCAGCAGCAACCACAGCCTCCCAGACACTGTTCAGAGAGGTGTACTTCCCTCCTTGTAAATCTCACATTTGATGAGGGACCACAGGTTCTCTAAGGGGTTCAGATCAGGTGAACAAGGAGGCCATGTCATTAGTTTTTCTTCTTTTAGACCCTTTCTTGCAGTCACGCTGTGGAGTACTTGGATGCGTGTGATGGAGAATTGTCCTGCATGAAAATCATGTTTTTCTTGAAGGATGCAGACTTCTTCCTGTACCACTGCTTGAAGAAGGTGTCTTCCAGAAACTGGCAGTAGGACTGGGAGTTTAGCTTGACTCCATCCTCAACCCGAAAAGGCCCCACAAGCTCATCTTTGATGATACCAGCCCATACCAGTACCCCACCTCCACCTTGCTGGCGTCTGAGTCGGACTGGAGCTCTCTGCCCTTTACCGATCCAGCCACGGGCCCATCCATCTGGCCCATCAAGACTCACTCTCATTTCATCAGTCCATAAAACCTTAGAAAAATCAGTCTTGAGATATTTCTTGGCCCAGTCTTGACGTTTCAACTTGTGTGTCTTGTTCAGTGGTGGTGGTTTTTCAGCCTTTCTTACCCTGGCCATGTCTCTGAGTATTGCACACCTTGTGCTTTTGGGAACTCCAGTGATGTTGCAGCTCTGAAATATGGCAAAACTGCTGGCAAGTGGCATCTTGGCAGCTGCACGCTTGACTTTTCTCAGTTCATGGGAGGTTATTTTGCACCTTGGTTTTTCCACACGTTTCTTGCGACCCTGTTGACTATTTTGAATGAAACGCTTGATTGGTTGATGATCACACTTCAGAGGCTTGGCAATTTTAAAGCAACCTTTACCGATCTTGCATTTCAGAAAGCACAGCAAGATTATTTGAATATAAACAGTCCCGCCTCACTTCTAAGACACACCCCTTCATTCCTTCCACCTCCCAATGCAGAATCAAAGGTCTGACAGGCAGGTCCGTTGGACAATCCTAGAGGTGCACCCCACTTCAAGGATTGGTTGGAGTTTTCATTGAATATTTAGAGATTGGAATAATATTTTATTTTGATTAATGGTGGGTTTGTCTTGCATTTTAGAGTTCCATTACCTCATTCATAGCATTTTACCCTGTTAGAAAAATAGTGTAACAATGCAACATCGGTAAGGGTTGCTTTAAGAGTGCTGCATCCCTCTGCAAGATATCTCACTATTTATGACTTTTCGGAGCCTGTCAAGTTCTAACCTGACTCCCGCCACCTGGTATTTGCAATACCATCTGGGGAGGGAGTTAACCCGATGTCATTTCAAATTAGTCTTTTTTTTCTAAAACTCTTGCATGTGATTGGATAGAAGATCTGTCCGTCATCTTGACTGACACGCTACTTCAGCCACTCACGTTGAACCGAATGACGCAACCCGTGACGCAACTCAGAGCGACACCAGAGCCACCACGCATAGAGGATCGAGTTATCAAAACATGTTATCAAGCTCAAAAAGCTTCAGTCAAACAACATGGCGGCGGCGGCGACAGCTAGTACGAGCGGTGACAATCATGGCAAGCCGCCATGATTGTTGTTGTCTGAAATAACTGACTGACTACACTGCTGTCGCCTGTGCTTCTACATCACATCCGGCCAAAACGCCGCCCATCCTTCAAAAGTCCCACCCGCGATTAGTGATTGGCTCCTATTATTCTCTAACCAGACGAAATCACCTATAACTGTCGCCTTACTCAGATGGAGTGCGTGAGGAAAGGGAACGCCCCCGCGTGTACTTGTTGAACGCACCCAGATGATGTAAATCAGGTTAGTCAAGTTCCTCTTCAGACCCATTTTGCCAAAGGAAAGTTAGGAAGTTGCCTAATAATTATATTTGCCTAATAAACCTGATATAGGGTGTTGATGTGATTAGACCACAGCCCTTCTAATTACAGAGATGCACATCACCTGATATGCTTAATTGGTAGTAGGCTTTGGGCCTAGACAGCTTGGAGTAAGACAACATGCATACAGAGAATGATGTGGTCAAAATACTCATTTGCCTAATAATTCTGCACTCCCTGTATAAGTTTGCGACAGTATTACCATCATTAACTGCATTTCTCCTCGCTCAGCAGGTCTAGCTGGATAAACGTTGCATTGCCTGTTGGTCTCCTTACTCTCCAACCGGGCGAGGCAGATGGCTGCCTTCCCTAAAGCTAGGTACACACGACAGGATTCCTGAGACCTTCATAGATGTAGAGACCACACACTTAATGATTACAAAAGACAAATCACACAAGATTTGCCTCTTCTGATCATTGAGTGTGGGGTGTACACGATGGAGAACACCCCACACTAACAGCAGAGAATCGGTTCCTTCATTGTCAACATCCCAAATCTCGCGGTCCTCTCAGAACACCATACACACCAGGATATCTAGTCGCAAATATTAAACATGTTTATTGTCAACGATCTCTCCTTCCGAGGCCTTCCAAGCAGATCGGATTGAACAAAATCACTCGTAACTCACATTGCACCATGAGAAGATCAGATGGGATGTTTTTTCAAACATCCTACAATCGGACCTTTGCTGGCTTTGATCGTAAGGGGAAGATCGGGACATAAATCGGGCTGATTTTCCTGTAGTGTGTACCTGCCTTAAGCCAGGTTCTGCTGGAGGTTTTTTCTTCTTGTTTAAAGCATCCATTTTCCTATCTACACTGTAAATTGCATTTTGGCAGTTTTGTTGTCCTTATGTATTATCTTATGTCAAATTAACAAGCTTATGGTATGTTGTTGTTATAAATTAAAATACCTAAACACACCTTAAACACCAAAAACATTGCATTCAACTCAAAATTTGGCAGCGCTTTAACTCATAATTTTAAGGTAAATATTTTACAGTTCCCTGTGGCGGCAGCACCCGCTGCCCCGTGCTTGCTGAGGACGGGGGATTGTATCGAAGTCAAGATTCAATCCAATCTCTTAGTTTCCGTAGCTAGCCTATTATGAATCAGCTCGAATTGATTTGTCTGTGAAGAGCCCTGAGATGATATTGCTGCAAGACGACGCTCAACAAATAAAGCTGAATTGAATTGAAGGTAACCTTGACCTATTAAACCTAAAATGATTTTTTTGAACCAGGCTGTAAACATGTTTACTTCTGCTATAGTTGACCTTATTATGGGAGTCTATGGGGATTTGCTCCTTTTTGCAGACAGCCCCTAGTGGATGAGGGATGAACTGCAGTTTTAACACTTCTGTTGCTTGGGCAGGAGTTATTTTACTTCCCATTGTATCTCCAAGAGATGGTTTTTGGATGCCTGAATCCACCTGCAACAATTCATAGATAAAAGATTGTCTCACCCACAGTACTGGAGGGCTGCACTGTTGCAGATTTTTCTAGAGACTTCTGCTTCTTGTCTCTGTCCTTGTCTCTGCGTCGATGGCAGCGGTGGTGGTGGTGATGGTGGTGGGCTCTGTCCTGTCCCTGGACTTGTCCTGGCCCTGTAGAAGACTGGGCTTGACCAACTCGCTCCAGGTCATAGTCCTTCAGCCCGACCTCCTGCTGGTGGCGCTGTGGCGTCAGCGAGGACGCAGAGCGTTTAATAGGACTGAGGTCAACAATAGGCTGAAAGGGGAAAGATAAATGTGGAGAAGTGTGATGAAAAGTAAAGCAGACAGCAGGCAGTTGTGGTTTATTTGTACTGGATCACAACGCACACATGACACAACCAGCGACTAGCAACCTTTTTGTCTAAAGGCCGACGTTCAACCCGTTCTTCTCTAGGCACAGATGTTGAAAGTTTGAGAAGAATAATCACACAAATCTCTGATATTGCAAGCTACAGAACATAATTTGTAAAGCAACACACATCTCTGCTTGTAAACAGAGAAAAGGTGGGGGAGTGACACTGACCTTCCCTTTTAGTTATTTCCCAAATGTTTGCAAGTTCATTAGTATGCACAATTTTGTCTAAACACAACCCCATTTCCTAAAAAGTATTGACATGTTGTGAAATGTAAAAGAAGACAGTGCAAGAAACCTGCAAATCAGTTAGAACTTAACAAAGTTCATATTGTCCGTTTTGAGGGGAAAATTAATTACTTTTATCTGGAGGTCAGAAAATCAGCAGGAAAACGAGAAAAGCACATAATGAAAAAATGAAAACAAAACACGGAGCATTACAACTGTAGGAACTTGAAAACAGCTTAATAGGATAACTGGATGTGACAAGACCATCCCAGTTATAATCACCTCAAGCCAATCTACACTGGCCATGAACATAGTTTAGAAACTGGTGTTGTAATCGTAATCTTGTAAACTCAGCTGCCTGGCTACGTATAATTCCACCCATACAAAGTCTGTTTCAAGACTATGCTGAAACCTCCTCATCCTTTTCCATCTTTTTTTTTCTGTTTTTAACAAAAATTCATGGAACTAAATTCAAAGTGAGCAAATACACTACCTGGCCCCCCCAAAAAGTCACCACCAAATAAAAAAGGTCATACACTCTAATATTTCATTGGACAGGCTTTAGCTTTGATTACAGCAGCATTCGCTGTGGCAGCAGATTTATTAACATCCAATGTTGCATTAATTTTTCACCATCTTGCATTGATGATGGTAGAGTCTGACCACTGTGCACTGCTTTTTCCAGCACGCTTCATCTGCCTCTCTTCTCACCCTGATGTGCCCATCACTCTGGAACAGAATAAATCTGGACTCATCAGACCACATAACCTTCCTTCTTTGTTGCAGAGTCCAATCTTTTTGTTCCCTAGCAAATCGAAGCCATTTCTTCCAGTTAGCCTCACTGATAAGTGGTTTTCTTACGGCTACACAGCTGTTCAGTCCCAATCCCTTGAGTTCCCTTGGCATTGTACGTGTGGAAATGCTCTTACTTTCACTATCAAACATAGCACTACTGTAAGTTCTACTGTTGTTTTTCTTTGATTTGATCTCACCAAACATTTAAGTGATCACGGATCACAATCATTCAGGATTTTTTTTCCAGCCACATTCCTTCCTCGAAGACGATGGGTCCCCACTGTCTTTCCAGTTTTTAATGATGTATTGGATAGTTCTTAACACAATTCTTTCAAGTTTCTGCAATCTCCTCAGATGTTTTCTCTGCTTGATGCAATGATTTGATCCTTCTCAAACACACTAACATCTTTTCCACGACCATGGGATGTGTCTCTCAACATGGTAGTTTAGGAAATGAAAAGCAACTCATTGCACCATCCATCCATCCATCTATTTATCTATTCATTCATTCATTCATTTTCTACACCGCTTATCCACATCAGAGACGCAGGGTTGCTGGAGCCTATCCCAGCTATTATCAGGTGAGAGGCAGGGTGCACCCTGGACAGGTCGCCAGTCTGTTGCACTCATTGCACCAGTTGGGGTCAAATAACTTGCCCATGCAGTAATTATCCAATAGGAGGCTCCTACCTATTTGCTTAGTTAAATCCAGGTGGTGACTTTTTTGGCCACGCAGTGTATTAAACTTTGCCATCTGACAACTTTTTAAATAACATGTAAGATCCAAATAATCCTCTGATAAATACTCTTCATTTATACATTTTACACAGTCTTAAAATTTTGGAAATGGGACTGTTGTTAATTTATGTTAATCAACATATTGATTGGCAGATATTAAAGGAATACTCCACTGAAACCTATGTTGTAAACCTCAACAAATATTAAGTGATTACAGGCTAACTTACATTTTTCCATCTCATGTTTTAATTCAATAAAGAACAGTCATTATTTATTGTGATAATACTTCTCACTGTTACTCAGGTAATGCTAAATGTTCAGACAGATATCTTTTTTTATGGGGCACCATCAAGGAGGCCCTCTACTGCAACAGTTTGGAACAGAGTATGCTAATAGAGGTGATTGGATTAAACATCTGCCTGTCAAAGTCAAGACAGTGAACTCTGACTAAGATGACCTAAGCACAACCACATGGGACCAGTCATTAAGTGGAAGCAAATACCACACCACCACCTCATAAAATAAAATATGTTAATATTCCTACTGCAGATCCACCAGAACTAATATCTTTTTAGATGTTTTGCTTTGCCCAAAGACAAATTAATTTAGCTGGCCTTTACAATTTAACATGCTATATAATAAATACTGAGTGTCCTCTTTTCCAAAAATATGCCCATTGGTTGTATGTTCAAGCAAGTGAGAGCCAGAATTTCATTAAGATAAAGAACCTCCAGGGTTCTTAAGAGCACCTGTGTTTGAAGTATAAAAATGGGGCCCACGAGGGTGATGGTCACATTGAAAAAGAGTCATTAACTAGAACTAAGTACAGCCTAAAGCCAGTCAAATACATAAAGTTTCATCCTAATTTATGTTTACATGTAACCAGCAACCAGCAAAACAGCATTCATGATGGCGACTACCACGTTGTATGAAGAATGTAGAATAATATGCAGAATGTAGAATAAATAGAAAGAATAATAATGTATTTTAACCCTGACCTGAACCAAATAATATCATTATTAACCAAGAAGTGACTAAATGCATTTTACAGTAGTTACATGTTGTCATGCCACTGACTAAAAGCAACTCAGATGTAAAAAGAATCAATTCGCTGCCAGAGATGGTTTCAAAGTTGAATCACACAAAAAATGATGGTTGAAAAAGGCGCTAAAATGCTACTAGCATTACTACTTTCTCACAGTGACCAAATTTCCAGTTGATTTGTTGAAATTACTACAAATACTTGCTAACCTGCTAATTTTAGCGGGCATTCTGCTGTTTGCAAGTCTTGCTAGCATGACTAATTTTAACATAATGTATTAGAGTGATTAGCATAACTGATCTTTACTTTGGCTTGACCTGGCTTTGAATAAGTTGTTAATTTTGCTCTCCATCCTCTCCTGAAAGATTCAGAATTAGCTTATCATGCTTCAGTGTTTTGTGGCTAATTTCAACCCGATTTCACAAAAATATGTGAAATGTACGCGAACAGCCATGTGGCCCTGCCACTCATTTATGTGTCCTCGACACGTACCAGCTTCAAATTATGTGTCGCTGACACGTAAAATTGTTACACCCTTATAGGTCGTTTGTGCATGCACAAAATAGCCTACAGCTATAATTCCGTTCTCAATATCTATTCAGTTCACGTATGCGATCCATGTTTTTTCTGTTTGGACATAACTTACACTGAAAAAAGGGGAATTCCGGGTCTTTGGATTTATTTAAGTAAATTTAGTTCATTTTACACAATTCCTTTACGTTCTCTTGGTAAACATGAATTAATCAAATTTATTTTACATGTTTAGAAAGAATACTGCATAAGCTAGATATAATTATGTTGACTGAAAAGGTTTCAATAGAAAAACTGGACACAACTGTGTTCGTGCACTACCTACAGTACACCTGCAAGCAATATGACGCTCTGGCTGTTCTTTCAGGTTTTCTGATTGTTGCTACGATGGTTTCGGCATGTTTCTTGGGAAAACCGATCTACAAACCTTCTGGAATCAGTCCTTAAGACCCACTATCCTAAAACTTGGTTCTTTACCAGGCCTCTGCAGAGCAGAATGACAAGTGTATAAAATAATTCAGGTGACGTTGAGGAAGGAACGCATCTAACCGTTAGTAAATAGGGGTTTGACTCTCTAAAAGTAGATAATGAGGCATAAGCCCTCAGTAATCAGACCCCTCCAGCTCTGAGTTTGGGTGGAAGAAGCAGACACCCTCTAGATTAGGTCTAAAACTTTCCTTTTTGATAAATATTATAGTTGGGGCTGGCTTGGGTGACCCCGAGCCATCCTTTCAGTTATGCAACTACTGCAGGCTATAATCACTGAGTACTCACCTCCATATTTTTATCTTTGCTCTTTATTCTGTTAATAAAATAATGGGTGGGACTTTTAGGTACCTACTGTAAACTAATATTATTTGCATGTATTTGAAATGTTAAGAACAGTATAAAATAAAGTTTTTGTGTGTATTACCATTTTTATCTAAACTATTCCATGATGTGTGTTTTTTTTTTAAAGTATTTGGTTTATATCTTAAGTATTGTGGTTTTATCTTAGGCCACCTCTGCTGTGGAGTATTCATTTGATATCTTGCATTGAAACCTTTTTCTTTCTCTCCACGGATACGTACCGTATATGCTTTTCATACTTGTTTCTAATAAATCCTTGGAAGACAATGACTCTCACCCCACCAGATTCTTACCTTGCAGACCAGTCGAGCCACCAGCAACCAAACTAATGAGATAGGAAACTGGAACAGCAGCTAACTGACAGTAACCACCCCATCTGCTGGTTATAGTGTAGATTTTAGACAAATCTTGGAGCTGAAAACATTCCATAGTTTAAAAGACATTTGATACACTTTAAGAAAGTCAATAAGTGTCCATAAATAATTCTTCCGGATTGATGTTTCTTATGCAAGTATAGGATGGCTGTGCTGTTCCCCATGTTCCTACCTCACAGTCTAGCCCATCGTTACAGTCAGAGACAAAAACATCACAAGACAGTAAGAAATAATAATATAAGCAGATCCTTTTATTTAGTATGCAGTCTTAAAATCTCATCTTTTAAACAAGATATAACATGCTCAGCTATTTCGGTTCCTATTTCAGTTCACATCACTGATATGAATCGTGATGCGACAAAAATAGTCTGTCCACCTTTTCTTTCAAGACTAAGAGAGACTTGAAATGAGGGGGCAGAAATCTCACTTGTTTACTTTGTGTCTGCATTCAGAGTAGAAAAAAGAAGATTTTAAGACTGAACATTAGAAGAAAAATGACAAAGGTTAGGCGGGTTTTCAAGTGAGAAATTGGAAGAAGATATTTGTTTCAAAGCAGAAGAGCAGCAGTACCGTCTCTACCTTGTTTCAAAACCACACGCACACACTCACAAAAATGACACTACAACGGTACTGCATAGCAACACTCACATACACTCAGCCACATGTTACCAAAGTGTAGTACTGTACTGCTGAAGCTACTGGCTGAAAACAGGAGAAAGGGCTAAAAATACCCCGTATACACAGACAGATTCTTTTCCAGGGATGTATTCTTTATGGACTAGTTAATGTGTATGGTGCACATATTGTATTTATGAAGGTTATTTTAATGGAATGATCAGTGTATTAAGTGGAAGTGAAGTCTGTGATGGTGGAAGGTGTGAATTCTGCATCGTGATGATAAGAGCACATAGAGGCAAACAGACATGAGAGATTAAAAGAAATCAGAAGATAAAGGAGAAGACGAGAGGAGGACAGAGAAGAAGAGATAAGAAAGGTGGCACAACAGGTGGTACATACTGCCAGGTGGGTCCCAGGGGCGTGGCGAGGGTGGCTCCGCTATCAGACAGCACGCACAAGAGGAGGTGGG
The DNA here is from genome assembly GCA_023101725.1 of Atherinomorus stipes. NCBI lineage: Eukaryota > Metazoa > Chordata > Actinopteri > Atheriniformes > Atherinidae > Atherinomorus > Atherinomorus stipes. Next base: position 81,060 of record JALJCO010005905.1, read on the forward strand.
CAAAATATTAGCAGTGAGCATCAAAATTAGGAGAAAGGGAAGACAGAAGTGAAGAGCAGTCTGAAGGAGGATGAGGCTGAAGATATTCTGCTTTTTCTGGCTGTCAAAAAAACTCAGACATCCACTGACCGTACTCTAACATGCTGATGTAATTGATAAGGACTCAAACATCTACAACTAACACTTGTCACCTGTAGACCGCTTGACCTCGTGTTAACACACGTGAATTAAAACAGCAAACTGTCAACTCTTCTGATTTTTATGAAATGATGTTTATCATTTATTGAAGCCCCACTGAAATTTGGTTGATTTCCTACTGAGGAAACCACATAAAGACGGCTAAAGGTGGTGAAACACCAGACAGACTGACGACCATCGCGATGGTCTTCAGAAAATGGGGTCGGGCTGATTAGTCGCCCATGTCTCTAGCCGGGTTTCCATTACACCTGGAATTGCGCAAAACCTAAATATCGCAATTAAAAACCGCTAATGGAAACACCTGCATTTAAAAAAAACTCTCAAATAACACGAAAAAGTTTTTACGCTTTCATGAGGTATAAATTCAGACATTTCGATAAAGCAGTTTTTCACAGAAGTGTAATGGAAACACTTTTTTCGCAATTACACGCCATCAGGTGTGATGTAGGGGGGTTAAAATCCAGTTATTCCTTCTTAATCATGATGAATATGATCATTTACAAGCATTAACTGTGAAATCAGAGTAATGGGGGAAGTTTTATCAGTCACATATGAAAAATTCCCAACTCGCCGTAACTCAGCAAGCCGAGTTCATTTTGGACATTATATTGATGGTTTAAGTTCTTCATGTATTAACGACTGGCCACAAGCTGTTAATGTTGTTTGCACATATTTGTAGCACCACGACACGGTTATCTCATTCCCACATGTTAATTATACGTCAGCAGGATTTAATAAAACATGACCACGGATAACATCGTATGACTGCGCCTTCGTATAACAGCAGCATCACCACATCAGTCAGGAACTGGTGATACATGCGGACTTTACCTCTGAGTTATCATCCGCTGCTTTCACCTCCTAATGAGGAGCAGCAGCCATAAAACACAACATGTGTATATCTCCATCCTCCTCAAAGTGGAGTCTCGCGGAACGGGATTTTATGAGAATTACGGCTTATACCATTCAATGGACACACCTACATATCGCTATTGTACGTTTTCAAAATTTAAGAAATATCGCTTTTATTTTTCCTATAAAGTGTAATGGAAACCCAGCTTCTGCGACACGGTCAGATAAGTGCACAAGATCACACAGAATCAACTCCAGACTTAGGCGATGATAATAATTATCATTTTTTACTTTATTAATCTCGATTGGCAAATTTGGCTCTGCTTTTAACCTATCTCTAGATGACTGCGAGAGCAGTGGGCTGCCAATTACAGCACCCAGGAAGCAGTTGTTGGAGGTTAAGGACCTTTCTCAAGGGCCCACAGTAGTTCACCTAGGTGCCGCCGTGTCAGGGAATCAAACCCATTTTTACGGGCCAAGGCCCACGACATTCACTACTAGGCCAGGGGTGTCCAAAGTCCTTGAGGGCCGCTGTCCTGCAGGTTTTCTTTCACTTCCTGCTCCAACACACCTGACTCTAATGAAATTAATCTAAAAGCTTATGAAGTTCTGTACAAAGACTTATTAATTTGAGTCAGGTGTGTTAGAACACAGAGGTATAGAAAACCTGCAGGATTTTGGCCTCTGAGGACCAGAGCTGGACACCCCTGCACTATCCAAGCCCCAAAATCTGTATTGTGGCCCCAGAAAACGGAAACTGGAAATGTCTCCTCAGTCACAAACACCAGTCTTTCCTCCACCAGCTGATCAGCTGTTCTTCCATATTCCGTTCCATATTATCAAAGATGATGCAAAACGATATGAGAGTTTACATTATGTCTGCGCTTTTGTTCTTTATCTGGTTCGTTTACCATCTTCACTTCAGGTCTTCTTGTTCACTGATTCACTAGCAAAGGCCATCCCTCCAATCTGATTGGTCAGCCCATCACCGACTGAATGACTGGCAGATGCCAATTATGCATGTTCCATCGGCTGAAAAGAACACTGACAACATTGGCCATGGTTACCTACAGGGAACACATCGAACTGACTCATGTCCTCCACTTCAAAAGACCCCCAGCGACACCCGATGGCTGAAAATCAGCCAGGTCTCCATCCGTCTCTTCTCTGAGCTCTCTCCAACAAATAAATGTTAGTCTGCCGTTAACTCCTGTTTTATCTCTTGTTCTGTTCATTTCTATCCGTCTTTTATTCGATTCCTCTGTTAGCACCATCCCGTGTATTTAATGAATCAGCTACAGAGTTCGGACAAAATGACCAGTGCGTTGATATTCTGTTGCTGGCATGAGTCAGTTGGTAAAGCACAACATTGCTGTAAAGTGATGCAGCATCCCTGAAGTAATAGTTAAGTGTGTTAAGTGTATTTTTTTTTTGGCCTCAAGACACTGCAGGGCAATGAAAGCTGAAGGAATGTACATAATATATGTCATTGTGCCATCAAACTGTGTCAGAGACAGAGTTTAATGTCAGAAAGCTATGTAGTGTTACTTAAAGTACATTGGATTTGCAGCTGCTTGCTGGTACTGACTTGTATTTATGGAATCTTTAAGGGTGAACTTCATTGTTCACACGCTGCTTCTGCCTTTTGACTCAGTTTTTAATAAATAAATAATGACAAATATACTATCTGAGATTGCCCATCCATCCACTCCCACTTATCCAATGTTGGGTCATGTAGAGACCTCTCTCCCCAGTCACACTCTCCAGCTCTTCCCAGGGAATCCCAAGGTATTCTTAGACCAGAAAAGATATACAGTATAATCCCTCCAACAAGTCCTGGGTCTGCCCTCTTGTCTTCTCCCTATACTGTAAGATGCGCCCAGGAAACCTTCAAGGAGATACGACCAGGAAGCACCTCAATCGGACTCCTTCTCATACGGAGCAGCAGCGGTTCCACAACTATGTGACCTACTCATCCAATCTCTCAAACTGAGCCGGACCACCTTCTGAAGGAAGCTTATTTCCATCCATGATCTTATTCCTTCTGTCACTAACCCAAATCTTGGGACCAAAGGTGAGGGTTGGAACGTAGATAAGCCAGTAAATCAGCTCAGCTCTCTCTCATCACAACAGTCCAATATAGCAACCTAATTACTGCTGACAAAACCATAATCCACCCATTCATCCATCCATACATCCAGATATTTAAACTCCTTTATGTGGAAAAAGTTGATGTTTTTCTTTAAATATTTCTTTAATATTATTATGTTTTTTGTTTTTTTTTTCTTTTTTTATACATGACTGTATAGAAAGTCTCCAGAGGCAATGACATGTTGTGGCTTTTGGTCTTTTTTTCATGTCAACTTTTTTTTTTTGACAGCGAGTGAAGTTAGAATAACTGCAGCCTGGATCCTCTAAAGAGAAAGAAAGGGTGGGAGGTCAAAATGCAACAGAAATATTTGGAAAGCACATGTTAAGAGTTGTGGGGGGAGGGCAAGGTCACAAAGGAGGGAAGGAACAGACAGAAACACAGAGACAGTGCAACAGCAAAGCTAAACAGACAAGATCAGACTGGTGGAACAATCCGGAAAACACAGAAATGATGGACAGAAAAGTCATCCTAAAAAGATGTCCATACGCTGCAGATGAGAGCAGCTACTGGAACTCACAGAAGCAAACTTATTAAAGATGAAGAAAAGGAAGTCAATAAAAACAAACATCAAAGTAGTCATGCAAAACTCAGCAATTTGTATAAAATGTGATAATAGAAGTTGAATAAGCAATGACAACATAAACTAAATAAATGTAACATCTTTAAAAAAAAAAAATCCTGTTAGTTAATAAAAGGTTATACAGTTAAGAGTTAAAAGATCTGTCAGAAAAACTAATCAGAAAGCTAAAACTGGGAAAGTAAATAAATGAAAACAATTCCAGTAAGTTGAAATAAAATAATACAATGGATAAAGCCTGGTAACGTCTTCTGTCAGATTAAGTTTTTAAGGTGGAAGATGTTAAAGGTGATAACTACAAGTTTAATCCCTCCCAGCCAGTGTGTGGCAAGCTAACGCTGACTCATCGCTAACGCTTAGCATCAGTAATGTTACAGAACCGGAGAACCATTAATTAGCATGAACAAATGTTTAACTTGCATGTCCAGTAGAAAAGCAACCTCCATGGGGCTGTTGAGCCCCTTTGTGACTGCCATCCTCATTCTGTTTCATTTTTTGTCCACTTGAATTGAAGAAGTAAGGCAAAGAAGATGCTATTTCTACACATAGCAGGGGGTGTGGGGGGGGGGGGGGGCAAAAATAAAAAAATAAATAAAAATAAAAATAAAAAAAATTAACATTGAGCTAGCAACTCTGGAGCTGAAGCTAACAGTGAAGAATCTTGACATTGGCATGGAAATCAGATGCAAATCTTTATTGGGACCAATTAAAATTGATAAAACAATTTTTTTTTTAAAAATCGAGGTACAATTGATACTTTTATTTTGCACCTCTCTGGAGGTAAAATATTGGTTTGATGAAAAAGTTGTACTGGTAGCTATAACCTTTAAACATACCGTATCTCAGCTTAAAAACATTATCAGACATAAGAAAGAACCAGGATATATAGGCGACAAAATTAACCTTTTTGAGCTAAAAATACATTTAATTCTGTGCTTTATGAGTAATATAATATAATATAATATAAAAAACTGTGGTTCTGCTTTGAAATAATCAGTGAAGATTAAAGTACAGAAAAGACTAACTTGTTTAATAAGTGATTAAACAAACAAACAAAAACATCTCTGTCTCACATGATAACTTTTAGCATTTTTAGGCTTCCATGAATACTATTACTTTATTACTTTGTCTACCTTTTCTATCCTGAATTTACACACCAGTAAAATAGATAAAATTGTCAGAGAGTAGAAGTCAGGGTCGGCAGGCTGAGTTGATGTGGACTGACAGAAAGCTGCTCTGCCTCTGTTTACTCACGGCTGGTTTCACTGACTCCAATTCAACAGCCTGTCAGCCTTTTTTTCAGTCCTGTCCGATGAACCTCACTTAGTTCTACCATTCTATTCCAAAATATCTAAGTAATCTATAGTGCCTATTTCCTTATATCACAAGGATGTAGTGAAGAGAAAACAACCATGCAACCTTTATACCAGTAGAACAAGAGGACAAGAGCTTACGTAGTACTCAGCGTTTAGTCGGGGCAGAGATGCTGCTCTGCAGTGGCCCTCCAGGCTGGGATATCCCTCTGTGTCTGAGATATTCTCCACTTGTTTCAGTTCTACCACTTCCTGGAAGAGAAAAAGGAATACACAGAGACAGCGCAGGCATCAGCACATGTCAAAACACATTAGAGAAGAATGCCATAACCCAAGATTAAATATGGATGATAGTGTTTTTGTACCTGGTGTCTACAAGAATAATGCACATCCTCTGACTGGCCTCTCTGCAGCTTCCTCCGGGCTTTCGGCCTCTGAGCAGCCTGAGAAACATCTCCAGACTGGGAATGTTTAATGGCACTCCTCTGGTTTAGCCTGTGCATGAAAAAGCGAGAGCTTTAACTGTGATTTTCTATGTTATTAGTGTTCATAAATCTATAACTTATGTCAAACGTTACGCTGATGACACCCAATTATTCTCATCATTCCCCAGTCTGACAGTCATGGAGGCATACATCACGGCTCCATCAAAAGATCAGCCTAAACCATGTCAAGATTTCTTTGGGGGGAAATTATGCATATTATTGAAAGTATACATATGTTATGACAGCAATGAACATAAGTGTGAACTTCAAGAACCATTATACTAGTAACAGTCCACTACTGTGTATTCTTGCTATAAAAAGTTATAGATGTCAGAGATATACCCTAAAACAGGCCTTTCCCATGTCACTAATATATTCAGTTAAAGTTTTTGGATAAATCACAGTTAAAGCGGCTGCTTTGAACAAAATCAACAGCTAAATTTATGAAAAGTTGTCTACCGTCTTTTCTGGACTTAGACTCGCACTTTCTTTCATAGATAGCTTGACTGCTCCTGTGACTTGTAGTCCAGTGTGACTTATCAAAATACATTTTACATGATTTTAAGTGTTAATTCATATTGATTGGCATGACCCAAGAAATAAACATCACCATCTAATGTCACACAAGGGCACTCTAGGCTTGGGACAACTACATTCTGCTCTGAGGGCAAAGATCCCAAAACAGCCTTATGTCAGTGAGAGGAGTTCATTTTGGACATTTGGCTGTACTGCTTGTGTGGTGGAACAAATCCTCAAAAAAACATACGTATCCTTCTGAATTATTATGTTTATGATCATTTGCAGGCCTTAACTTTGAAATTGGATTGTTTGGGAAATTTTTAGCAGTAACAAATAGGAATTGAAAATCTGAAAATCAAATAAATGCGGCTTTTTGTCCAGGGCAACTTATGCATGTTCTCTTCCTCTTCATGACACATTATTTGACTGATGCCACTTATACTCCAGAGCGACTTATAGTCTGGAAAGTACAGCATATTCTGCATGTGTAATTTACATGATGTCCCTGCTGAACGTGCTGTCAGTGATGGTAGGGGTGGTGGTGATGGCGGTGGTTGGTGGGGTTCCTGGCTTTGTTTCTGGCTCAGGCTGGGTTGGTGGAGGTTTGGTGTTGGAAATCGGTGGCTCTGCTTCATGTAAGTGAGTGAAGGGCAGCACAGGCCGGAACAACGCTCCCAGTTTATTCTGCAGGATGGAAACACAGGAAGCATCGGTAACTGGAATGCTATGAGCTTCAACTGGTTTTTGTAAACAGTAGATACAGCAAAGAAAAACATTTCAACACTCCCTATGTTACAGTTATTAAACAAAAAATTGGTTATTTACATCCAAGAGATGCAATTAAATATTATCATCCTTCTTGGATCATGCATGCAGCCACATGACGAACAAGAGTATGATATACTCTCATCGGCCATTCTATTAGGTTCTGTTGCTTGTTAATATAAATATTTAATCAGCCAATCACATAGCAGCAACTCAGTGCATTTGGTGATGCATACATGGTCAAGGTGACTTGAAGTAAACTGCATAAGCGGATCGATGAAACTGCTGATCTACTGGGATTTTCACCCAATAGAAAATATCCAGTGAGCAGCAGTTGTCTGGACCAGAATGTCTTGGTGATGTCAGAGGAGATTGGGGAGACTGGTTGGAGATGGAGACTGGTTGGCAGCAGGAAGTCAAATAACTAGTGGTTCCAACCAAAATATGCCGAGGACCACACCAGGTGCCACTCCTGTCAGCTAAGAACAGGAAACATCCTGGAGGGGTCTAAGGTTACCCATTTGGGGGAGTTGGTAGCCTATTGGTAGTGTCGCCGGCTTTAGCACAGAGGACCCGGGTTCAAGTCCCCAACACAACATTCAGGTGTACCACTTTGGACCCCTGAGCAAGGTCCTTAACCCCCTCCAACTGCTCCCCGGGCACTTTAAGTAGCAGCCCACTGCTCTCTGATGCTACTGTACAGAGATGGGTGAAATGCAGAGCCCTAATTTCCCCTTAGGGATCAAAACAGTACATCAAAAAAAAAAAAACAAACTGAGGCTACAACTAAAACTGGACAATAGAAGATGGAGAAATGTTGCCTGATCTGATGAGTCCATTTCAGCTCCACATTCTGTTTTGTAGAGTCAGGCTTTGGTGGAAACAACATGGAAGTATGGAAACCCATTCTACCTTGTAGTTCAGGTTGTAAACGATGTGGATGATGTTTTATTGGCACACTTTGGGCTCCTCAATAACGTGGGATGGTTTAACCACTACAGCCTACCCGAGTATTGTTGCTGACAATGTTCATCCCTTTATGACCTCAGTGTAGCATCCTCTGATGGCTACGCCGCAGGATAACGCACCATGTCACAAAGCTCACATCATCTCCAACTGTTTTCTAGAACATGATGATGAGTTCACTTTACTCCAACGGCCTCAACAGCCACCAGATCTCAGTCCAACAGAGCAGCTTTGGGATGTGGTGAAACGGGAGATTCTCATCATGGATGTGCAGCCGACAAATCTGCAGCAACTGTGATGCTGTCATGTCAATATAGAGGAAGATCTCTGAGGAATGTTTCCAACACGTTGTTGAATCTATGACTAGAGCTGCTTTCAGACTTGCATTGCAGAACATGAGCGGTAAAGTCCATCCGCTCTTTAAACGGACTCGTCTTTTCAAACATGCCACTTCCTTGCGGACTTATCGCGTCCCAGGCGCTTACAGACATCAGGAAATGTTGCGGAAAAGTCACCACAGCCCCGCTCTCCCTTCAACTCTGTCCGGAACATTTTCTTGTGCTTTCAGCCAAAACGATGTGCCGCAACATTTCCGCTCTTGAAAATGACTGATGACTGACAACTGTTAAGTCCATTTTTTTCAGTAGCAGTCAATATTGCTGCATACATCCTCTTATTTTGACATTTATAGGGAAAAAAAAATTCCCACCTGTCAGAATACATCTATTTTCAATACATTGGTTCTAGCTGCTTTAGGTTCACAAGACATCAGAGTTGATTAAAAATCAGCTTTGTTAGTCAAATTTCTATTTATTTTTTCCCTCATGATGAGTTTCTGTAATTCTAAAACATCTTTACCGGTTGATTAGGGGAAGTAATTTTATAAATGCAAATAGTATACATGAAGTTATTGTCTCAAACTGGCTAAAACGGAGTAAATGATTATTTTCCATTTAAGTTGTATATATGGAATAGAATATTTTTCTCCTTTTCACATGATCCTAAAACAAGAGGAGGACTAAAAGGTCACTGAGAATAAAAGCAGATTCTACTAATACTGATAAAACTAGATTTTGAACACAGACATAGTATCATTCCATTCTTTCAGACATATTTGAACATCTTGGTACCTGAGGGGCTCCTGAAGGATTCTGCTGCTGCAGTTTCTTTGCTCGATTCTGCTTGTAGTAGTCAAAGATCATATGAGCGGCGTAGACTTTTCCGACCGTCAGCTCATTATCTTGAGGAGAAGAAAACACAGTAAAACCAGTTCCTTCATGTGGGCAGCAGATGGCACCAGAAGAGCAACAAAGGACGACTCAGAGGGGAAAAAAGATCAGTATGGGTGTAACTACTGGAGACAAACAGTACATGGAGGAGAGTACTGGAAAAAAGTACTGAAGAGTTATTGTACTGTGAAGTACATTGTACTTTAACTTAATTAATGACAAGTACTTAATTTTTTTGAGAAAAAAATAATACTTTACAGACAGAATTTAAAAATATATATCACCAAGATTTCTTCTTTAATCTGGGAAATTATTGAAATATAGAAAGTAAAGCAACAGCTTTGGTTTAACTGTTTTAAGGTAGATGTAAAATATCTGAAAATCAATCATTTTCCAATCCAATACCAATTTGTGCTTTTTTTTCCTACAAGTAATTCTCTTTTACAAGTAAAAAATTCAAAGCAGTAAGCCCTGCTGCTTTTTAAAAAATGATTAAGTAAATGAGTAAATAAGTGGACGACACACAAGTAAAACCCTAAATACGAGTCATACAAGCAAGAACAATGGAAAGAAATTAACCTGTCTAAAACCACCTGGGCGCCGGCGCCCAGGCTGTGTTTTAGTCACACTTTTCTAATTTATATTTTCAGAAACTAGAAGGTGTAAGCTTTCAAATGATGTCTCACACAAGTAATTTAGCCTTACAGTTCCTCTGTTATTTGCATTTCCATTTGGGTATGCAAAATAGGCGAGGATTACTTATAAAGGTGGGAGTTAAGAGGTTAAGATAAAGGAAGAAAAACAAAAGAAGGGACACAGATGGCAGGGAAACATCTGGTTAATGGAGCCTTTTACACCCCAAAGAGAAGCTCACATTTATGTGGCGTCACCAGCAGGTCCATGGTCTTCGCTGAAAGGTTGGGCCAAACTCGGTTTATCTCCTTCCTCAGGTCAGCATCACACAAACGCTGTGCCAGGACCCCTGGGGACAAGCCCACAAACATGCCACATCAGATCTGCACCGGAGCCATCACTGCCATTCACCTTCATGTCAGAGCCGTGAGCGGAGCCGGGAGGAGCTCTGGATTACGTTTTTACTTTCTCACCAGATGCCAGCTTGATCTCAAGGGCCGTGCGAATCAGGGCCATCAGCGTGGAGGTGAAATGGACCGTGTTGTCATCGGCGATCGGCATGTTCATCTTCACCAATCGCTGAGAGGAATGAGAAGAGAGGAAGTGAATCAGGAGACAGGAAATAGCTGCATGTCAAACCTGACGAAGCAGTAAACAAAGATTTATTTGTTTGGTTTTCAGTCACCGGAAGAAATCTGGATTTCTTTTTACTTTGTAAACATATTTGAAAACTTATATTAAATTTATGGCAATGAGCTTATTGTAGACAAGGTTTCCTGTTTACTTCTGTTCATTTTACTTCTTCTTTTTTTTTATAAAAGTCTTTTTATCTTCTATATTATTTTAAATATATTCTTCATATTTTCAGACATTTTTAAATATTTATTGTTCTTAAATCTTTAAAATGTCCTTTCAAGGCTTAATTAAGCTTTCTTGTTTTTGTTAATTTCAGTCAAAAGCTTGTGCAACATGAATCAACTAATATTTTGTGGTTTTTTTTATCTTTTCGTCACCCATTGTGAAGAAATTATTAGAAAACCTTCACAGAATTTTGTTACAACGGATAAAACTGAGAATTGCAGAAAATCCTCCCATTGGAAAGCATTAAACAAATAAAACACACATTAAAAATCCCTTAATTTCACCCTCTAAAGATGGAATAAAGAGAAGAAAGACTGATCATAATAAAGCAATTATCCAAATACAGCCTTGGCTGCACTGGGTCTGTTTTTCTGAACCCTACCAGCTCTGAACGTACTCCTGCTGCCGTTGCTACGAGACTACTGCACAGCACACGCCTCCTAAAACCTGAAATCTGATTAGCTTCTAATGCTCAGCAGCACGGTGGATGCTCTGAATATGCTAACTCTCCGCTGCTGCTGAGAACACGCAGCAGCTTGTCCGTCACTCTCAAACATAAGGCCCGAGGAGAAAAAGAGGTCACCGGTGAGAACTGGACTCTGGAATCTGACAGAAAACTGTCCATCACACTCACCGTCCTGAAACAGGAGCGAATAAGAAAGCCAGAGCCTCTCAGATGGAGCTCTGAAGGCATTAAACGGTGTGTAGCTTTGCTTTGGTCTGGTTTTCCTGCATTTCTGGCATCATTTTCTATCAAACAGATGCCCTATAAACATAAAGATAAGGTAGCGTCTATATCAGGGAGCTTATCTAACCTACAGTAGGCTGTGTGTATTGACAGGAGTCAGAAGCTTCTGTGTGTCAGGATAAATGTAGTTGGATTGAGGCAGCTTCATATGTTGACGTTTTTTATTTCATTTTTTGCATCCAGCAGAGATGTCAGGACGAATATCTGAAAGGTTTAGAGGAGTCAGAATAGCACTAGGAGGTACCGAGCCGCGCACACAATGAATGCTGCAGGGAAACGGTGCTTCCAACGACCGCACCGACTGTAATGAGTTTTAAAGCTTCTGGGTTTAGAAAGACGAGATAAGCTGGACTCCAGGAAACAAGTTCTGGATGTTTGCATGTCTTTAGTCTGAGCTGTTTTAATGTTCAGCCAAACTTTACCGGAGTTTGTTAGAAGCAGACTGATGTTGGGGGGGGGGGGTCCGGCGCGTTCGGGGGGGGGGGGGGGGGGGGGGGTTTTGGGGGGGGGGGTTTTGTCCCCGGGGCCGGGGGGGGTTCGGGGGGGGGGGGGTCTCCGGGGTGGGGGGGGGGGGTGGGGGGGGCGGGGTCTCCCTCTGGGGTGTGGGGGGCCTTCTCGGGGGCCCCCGGGGCCCGGGGGCCCCGCCGGGGCCCGCAGGGGTGGGTCTGCGGGGGCCCCGGGGGGGGGGGGCCCGCCTCCGCTCGGGGGGCGGCCGCGGGGGGTTGGGTTTGTCCGCGCCTCTCCGCCGCGGCGGGGGGCCCGGGGGGCCGCTCGTCGGGGGGCCGGGGGCCTCCTCGGGGTCTTGCGGCCGCGGGGGGGGGGGGGCCGCCCCCCGGCCGGGGGGGGGGGGGCGGGTGGCGGGGGGCCGCCCCCCCCCGCGGCCGCCCTCCCGACCGGAGGGCGGCTCGGCGGGGGCGGGGGGGGGGGGGGCGGGCGCGGGGGGGCGGGGGGGGGGGGGCGGGGGCCGGGGGCGGTCGCCCCGCGGCCCCCCGGCGGGGGGGGGCGGGGGTGGGGGTGGGGGGGGGGGCGGGGGGGGGGCGCGGGGGGGGCCGGCGGGCCCGCCCGCCGCCCCGGTCGGGGACGGGGGGCGGGGGGCTGGGGGGGGGCGCCCCCCGCCGGCGGGGGGGGCGCCCGGGGGGGGGGGGGGGGGGGGGGGGGGGGGGGCGCGGGGCCCGGCCGGGGGCCTGGGGACCAACCAAAAAGCCGAGCCCGCCCCCCCGGCGGGGGGGCTGGGGTGGGGGGGGGAAGGGGGGGGGGGGTGCGGGGGTGCGTAAAAAAAAACATGCCAGACCAAACGTCAAGAAGGCGCGGGCTAGACGAAAGGGGCGGGGGAAAAAAATGACTGTTTCGGGGAGGTTTGGTCTGTTGGATTCAGATAACCGCGTTCCTCAAATGACCAGTGCAAAGAGGAATCCTGTGTTTTTACTTGTTCTCGCACTCTCTTGATCCCCCCTTCAAGTTTAGTCAGAAAAAAGTCATTATTAAGAATAAATATTAATCTAAGAGCACCCATGAGCATGCCAGTACTGTTGCATTTCTGTTACAGAGGATTCTCTACATCTGTGCTGATTCCTCCATGATGCTCCTGTAAAAAACACTCAGAACTTCTAGATCTTCTGGCCAGTTTGACATTTCACCATGTTTCTGTGTAGGTCTTCATTTTTGCCGATGTTGGTTTACTTGTTAGAGCTTCGAACATAAATCTTAGTTTAGATTGGCCTTTTAGAGGAGAGCTGCCATTCTCGTTTTCATGTAATTCGTTTTCTCCTATTCACAGTTGTGCTTGAAAATTGACATATGTAGCCTCTCCATAAAGACAGAAAAGAATCAGCTATCAGTGAAATAGGTTGAAATTGACAAAAGTAATAATAAATCAAAATTTTATGAAAATCATGACATTGATTTTGAACTGTGGTTGAACAGAAATATTAAGGCGAGACACTACAGGTAAATAGGGTAAAAAAAATTAACTAACTGGTATCACCGTGAAACTTTCCTGGCTTATTCCTCACATTTGGGCTATCATTTTTTGTAATGCAAGTTTTCTGAAATTTTATGTTTAAATATGCAAATTAGGTGATATATAGTCAAAACTGCGCTAATTTGCACATTTCTAGGAAAAAATCTAAACACAGAATCAAACCAGGTTCACAGTTGCTTTTGAATTTTGTTCACATATTAAAGTCAAAAAAATTTTCGGAGCGGATTTTGAATATCTCTTTAGATCATTTCACAATTTAGAATATACTGTCAACAACCAGAACAAAAAAATAATTTTTTGGCATATTTTTGGGATGAAATGTTCTATAAATCAGGCTGTGTAATCCTTTTGAAAACTTTAAGAGTACAGTCAGGAGCAAAACTTGAAAGTTTGGTTTCTGCAAGTGCTCCTGAAGTGGAGATTATTTACCCAGAATAAGAGAAAAAAAACTCATTTTGAGAAACAGCCTTCAATGTTTTGGATTGTAAAATTCTCCACATTTTTGTTCTATGACACTTTTTACAGACATCAGATCCAATCAGATTCATGAGCTGGAAATATCAAGTTTGGTGTTTAATAACACCAACTTTAGCTGCATTTGAGGGGATTTGGGTGTATCAGACAAAATATCATGAAATAATCTCCTACAATGTTTATTTTTCACTCTTTTTTTACACTAGTCTGAAAGAAAACATGTTGGAGAAAAAAAAAATCTCAAAATTGACCAGGTGATGAAATAACTGGGTTTTTACCCGTAGTGCCTCCCCTTAAAAAGAAACAAAAATAAATAAATAAATAAAACAAGTTTGAGCTAAAGTTTTGTTGAGCAACACTTTGAGGTCATCACTGCAATCGTGGGTTTTCTGTAATGTTCAATCAGACGTCTGCACCTGTTGACAGATATTTTGACCCACTTTTCTTGAGCAAAGTGCTTTAATTTGTTTAGGACAGTTTTGTTTGTTCAAAATCAATATTTTATTGCACTAAATTAGACTTTATTAATTTTTCATTATTACTTTTCTCTGTTTCTCATGATTTGAATTACTATTGTGAATTTGGCCTTCTCTTTAATGGGAGGGTATGTAAACTTTCAAACACACCATATTAAAGGAGTTCAGTTGCATGTTTCTACCTTTTCTTTTGTTTTGTGCTGCAGTTAGTCATCATTTCTATTTCTAGTGTGGGGTGTTTTGATAGTTGTGTTGACCTTGGTTCTCCCTGAAGAAATTGTGTCTTTCTGTGTTTCTGGAACATGTCAAACAACAAAAAGGTAAGCTGGAAAGATTGTTTCCCAACATTCATCCTCTGGAGATGACATATTCCTTTTCAAGTCAGGGGACATGGCAGCGATATGTTATACTGAATACTATGATACTGTAAATTTAGTAAGAATCTTTGTCCCTCAACTGAGTTTAAACAGCCCATTAATCCCAGCTACAAAAACAATTTAACCCTTATGTCTTCCTATGGATACTTTAGGCCTTTTTGTCACTTAAAAAAAAAAAAAATTGTTGATCACTTCAGCTGTGTTGAGACTAGTGGTATGAATTTTTTGCAATAACTTCTCTTTTTATACTAATTTTTGAAAACTGGTGTTTTTCCCTCAGTGGATTAATATTGTGGCCAAAAGTGACCACGCACAAAAACTGCTATAAAATCATCATATACCAATACTTTTTTCTGCCTTTTACTTTAAAAAAAAAAAATGAATTGTTTAAACAACTTACTGTCCTATTCAAAACTAGCAAACACTGGATATTACTTTAAGTGAGATGAGTAAAAACTGGATAGTTGGCAAGAAAAAAAAAAACAAGATCTAAATCTGATTTGGTTTAAAATATTTGCATTTAAAATGTTCTGACTGTAAAGAAATAAAAAAAAATAAATAAATTCAATAAATTAAAAGACTTCATTAATCATAAAAATGTATGCATATATGTATGTAGTTAGTTAATGCCATCTTATTTTCTTTCCAAATGTGAGAATTTATTGCAGGATTTCTCAGTTTAATCAATTGAAACAGGATTGATGGATGAAAAAAAGAACAAGAAATTTATGAAGACACTTTGAATTCAACATTAGCTGCCATCTGAAACAAAACCATCTTTAAAAATCAGTTACTGGCGTGCGCCTTCTTATTACAGCTGATTTATAGCACATGCAGCCACACATGCAAAGCCTCAGGATCAGGGCTCAAGTGACTCCTGCACACATGCCTGTTTAAATTAGAACACAGCATTCTTTGCAGAATGGGTTGAAAATAAGAAACAAAAAACTAAATAAACCTACAGTACAATTAATGAGATAGGGCAATGAGATGTAAAAAAACAAAACCAAAAAAACACAATTAAAAAAACAGGAGAATAAAAGGGAGTTAGTGTCATTACATGCTGAGTCTTGCATTTAGTTCCCAAGATGAAACAGAATTATGATAGATGCGGATGCAGACATAAAAAATAGACATATTAAAGCTTCCCTTCAAAATGCACAGATTACAGAGGACATGTGCTTGCAGAGAAAGACTTGTGTGTGTACAGATGCATACAGTGAAGTTCTAATGGAGAAGAAAATGATATGATCCCCAGAGAGGGCAGGATAAAGATCATTCAATAGAGACGGCAAAGTTTAGCCTAAAGACCAAGCATAGAAACTGAAAACTGGGGGCAAACAGTCAACACAATACCCCCCGTGAGTATCAGGGGGAATTATGCTGATCAGGAATCCAGGCAGGTTAGCAAGGAGCATGAACAATGGTAGCTTAACAGAGGGGGGGTCATGGAGAATAAAACGCAAGCCTTGCTCTCAAGTGCACCGCTGCTCTCTCCGTGTCTTTGTGTCTTTCCCTGTCGATTCACAATAACAAGAGTTATATTTGGAGATGTGACCACATCAGTTCCAGGCATTTGTAACTGGGGCAAGGGCAGGGCCGCTTCAAATGTGATTCATTTAGACAGCTGTGCACACAGGAACCTCTCACATTAAGTCTGCATGTTAAGAGGTAAGCAGCTGGCACAGGGACTACCTGAGAATCATGAGATGTGTACTTGACTCCCACTTCACTACAAGTCTTTCCCATTGTCACAGGATACAAGAGCCAAGTCCTCTTTCATTTGAGTCAGAACTAATGAGAGGACAGTAAAAATATTATGAAGTGCCTCATCTTGGCAAAGATGAGAACCGTCAATCGCATCTGATTCTAGATGTGACGTGGCACTTAATCCATTTGACATTCCTCAATATTGATTGAATTTCTCCATCAGTTCTGAGTCTGGTCCTTTAGTTGGCATGTCGGTTCATGTTAACATCATTTAATGTTCCCAAAGAAACAAACTAAAGAGCAACATGTAGCTATAGAATGCTTACTTTAGAAGACTAACATGTTTGCAATGAAGTAGAAAACATGATGCTATTTGGGACTTAAAGGGACTAGAGGCAAGATTAAGAAATGAGACTCACGAGTGGTGCGACTGGCGCTGCGGGTAACTGCAGCCACGAGCCAAGCAGACACGGGAGCGTGCACAAACGGATGCTATAATGTCTTTTTCTTTGTAATTCCACTTTTTAGTGTCTTTCAGTTGATCTGGATCGTTTACTGCCGGCAGAAGAATCCATATTTTTCCCTTGCAGTGTTTGAATTCAGGGCGACCGTCTCCTTCCTGTATCAAAACTGTCGGGGACGCAGATGCAGCTTCAACTGACGTCACAGCAGGGCAGGGCAGCGCGGGAAATTCGGCCACCGAATAGCAGCGCATTATGCAGCACACTGGTCCCTTTATTAATGAAGTTATGTTTACATGTGAGCGGGCTAACTTTTAGTACCTAGTGCAGAGGCGGCCAAGCCCAGTCCTCAAGAGCTGCAATCCTGCAACTTTTAGATGCATCCCTTCTTCAACACACCTGAATCTAAAGAATGGCTCGTTACAAGGCCTCTGCAGAACTGAATGACATGTGCAGGAGGTAATCAGGTGTGTTGGAGAAGGAATGCATCTAAAAGATAGTGGCTTTCGTGGACTGGACTTGGCCAACCCTGGCCTGGTGGTTGAAGTCTCTGGAAACCACAGATCATTCATGTGAACCATAAACACTCCAACAACTGCCCTCTTTTGTAATCTGTAAACAGGAGGTTGGAGGGGTGGTGGCTGGTTTAATCACAAACTGTCAGTTTTCCCTTCTTGGTCCACCATGGACGTACTGCAGGGGTTCAAGTCAAACACGGTTAGATTAAGGGGCCGAACCAAATCTTACTGTGGGGACAATAAAGCATATTGCTCCATACTGTATCGCATTAGCCTTAACTAGGCTGCTATGAATCTGACCTGAACTTTTCTGTCTGTTAAGCGCCCTGAGGTGACATTGTCATGAATGGATGCTAAACAAATAAAGTTGAATTGAATTGAATCATATTGGCCATGGTTGCATGATGGTTTTTCATTTGAATTAATTAGTCTGAATTGGAATAATTCAGAATTAAATTACTCTGCTTCACGGTTGGTTTATATAATTCCGCATTAGACTTGGGGATAGGGAAAGGATCTGATTGGACAGGGGACGAATGTGACGTTTACATCTACCTGGAGGTAAACAAACTCGGTTCCAGCTCAATTTCTTTTCAGGTCTGACATGGAAAATGACATAATAATACAGACTTTTCTTATTTTGTAGTTTTTGTAGCAGCAGCTTGACACTAACATGCTACTTAATTTCTGCTAGCTGGCACAAGTCCAACGCATGTTTGACACAGAATGATCGGAATGAGTTAAAGCGAAATAAACGTATCAATGATGGAGGAATTCTTTCATTCAGAATCAAAATGAAAATAAACCAGCCACTTTATTTAGAATTCATTGTAATTCTGAATTATCATTCTCATTCAGAATTAAGTGTTTACAAGGTCCTTTTAAAGCAGAATTAACTTTTATTCAGAGTTAGAGGAATTAAAACTCTATGTAAATATGGCCATTGTATCATGTCATATCGTATCATATATTGTATCGTATTCTATCGTATGCAATCTTATGAAATCATATCCTCTAGTAGTGTATCGTATTGTATCGTATTGTATCGTATTGTATCGCATCAACCACTGTTGGCCAAACAAAAATAAAAGCCACTTGTTGATAGAAGAAGATCACCAAACTTGTCAACATTGTTCCTTTGTGAATAACATGTCATTTTAGAAAAACCAAAACACTTTCCAGCTGTTCAGCTGTCTGTATCAGCAACAGTGTCGTCTTGATGTTGATTTGTCGAAGTATCCACAGAATCAACGAAAATTCCCCCTAGGTTCAAATCCACTCCACTTCTTCATCACTGAGTGTGAGCCTTTAAATATCGATTTTACCACATAGATTTTTTTTAAATATATCATTTTAGCCAAACTGAGAACAACTTTTTGACACCAGTAGTCAATAACAGATGTTACCTCTGTTTGCATTTATGGAGCCATTGTAGTTTTTCCGGGTTTTGTGTGGTGGGAGAACTGATGAAAACATGCACTACAGGTAGAGAATCCCTGTTGATAGACCCTGGAATCCATTAAGGCTTTTAGATCCTACGAAGAAGGCTAGAAAAGTGAAATGCATCGGTGTTTTGGATGACTATGAGTATGCCGTAAAAAAATTAGTAATTTGAAGTGATTCTTAAGGGAGAGAATTTTGGAGTTGTTTTGGCATTCATGTTTTTGCTACGCCATCCAAAGATTCTTTTAGGGGCCGTTCACACGAGGACGATTGCGGGTGAAAAGGGAAAAATATTTAATCGTTCGTGCCTTTTGTTCACACGGCAACGACGTTATTCTGGGTTGAAGACGCAAAAATCCGAAGACTCATTCCAAAGTGGAATTCCTGAGGACGCAACGCTGTTGTGCCCTCGTCTGCACGGTCCAAAACGCAGAAATGATGGTGGACCCACAGACCTGCTGACGCCGTGCTCACGTGGCACGTGACGTCACACAATACAGGAAAAACAACAATGTCGGTCTACGTAAGCCCAGCGGATCTCTACGTTGCGAGCTTGTAATTGAGTGTCGTTTGGAGAAGTAATTCTACCTCCTCATCTGTCCACACAAAGTTCCTCCTCATCGCCGCCATAGTTGTTTTGATTTTGGAGACGAACGGAGATGAACGATTGTATGCATGCGCGCGGACATGCTAGAGTTCTGTCACAGCACCACCTAAAGGCCCGGCGTGCATATCCAATCAAATTCCATACACGCTTGCGTCCTTGTACTGTATGCTCGCAGATTTCTTCTTGACGATGCTTGTGTGAACGTGGATAAAAAGATAAAGACGAGACACCACGTTTGCGTCTTCTCTTCTGATAGTCGCCGTGTGAACGTAGCCTTAGATAAAGTTGTTAAATCCAGAAAACTTTCTTTTACAAACAATTCTTTTGAGTAAAAAAGCATTGTATTTTAGGATAATTTAATAGTTTTCTTCATTTGCATAATTGTTTCCGCTCTCATTTTAATGACTAGAAACTCCCATTTTTACTATTATCCCTTCTCTCTGACCATTTCTTTCTTGTTTTTAAAACTTTGTTATATGTGACCTGACAGTATATGTATAAACAGAACACAACAAACTACAGTAAGACTGCTCAATAATGGGAAAAAAAAATCATTATCCCAATTATTTTGGTAAATATTGAAATCACAATTATTCAATTGTTTTTTAATTACACAATGTACTAATTTAGCATTTCTTTGGCAAAAACACTTTGTCATTGATAATTTACGCAAAACATTCAAATTCAAAACAAATACAGACTACAAATACAGTCATCCTCAAAATGATTCATACCCTCAAATTGAAGAAGGAAAAAAAAAAATCAGTTGTCAGTGAAATAAGATGAAATTGACAAAAGTAATAATGCATAAAAATTCTTTTAAAAAATCATGACACTGATTTTGAATTGTGGTACAAAAGAAATATTAAAGGGAAAGTACACGCCCACAGAATGATGTGCCTTCATTTTTTATTCACCCTCATGCTGAGCAAGACTCTGGAGGACTTTTTAATACCTCAAATGCAGCTGGAGATCGGACAGGTTTTCATTTCCCCCCCAACTTTCATATAATGGAGTTCACCAGTGACTGAACCAAAAAGATCCAGAAAAGTCCACAAAAACTTGGCAATATTCCTCCATACTGCTCGTCCAATGTAATCCATGTGTCCTGAGTGGGTAGTGTCCAGAATTTACTCAAAATGACATCATTTAGTATATTTTTATAGCTTAGACCAGGGATGGGCAACTCCGGTCCTCGAGAGCCGGCATCCTACAGGTATTAGGAGTTTCCCTGTGGTAACACTCCCTGTGACCCGTGCAGAGCTTCACATAAGCTCTGCACAATTACCCACTGATAGGAGTCAGGTGTGTTGCAGCCTGGAAGCTCCTGATCCCTGCAGGATGCCCTTGAGGACCAGAGTTGCCCATCCCTGGCTTAGACAGTACATCTAGCTGCTGCGAAGTACGTCCATGCGAGTTCATGAAACTACGGAAGCCGCAGCAGACAAGATCGCGCGTTCTCTTTTTCTTTCGTTCTTTGTTTTAAATCAATAGCAGACCCCTCTTATGTTTGTCCTGGTTTGTCTGCAGCTCGTTCACTCTTTGCACAATGTAAACAGCGAATTTCTTCTTCTACGCTTGCATTATCAGCAGAGTAGGCGCTGAACGCGATGGCTTCTGTAGTGTTGTGAACTCGCACGAACGCGCAAATAGAAATTACAATGTAGTACTGTTTAGGCTATAAAAATACTGTTTAGGCTATAAAAATATACTAAATTATATTGTTTTGAGTAAATTATAGACGCTTCCCACTCTAGACACATGGAGACGAGCAGTATGGAGGAATATTGCCAAGTTTTTGTGGACTTTCATGGACCTTTTTGGTTCAGTTGCCAGTGAACTCCATTATATGAAAGTTGTGGGGAAACGAAAACCTGTCCGATCTCCGGCTGCATTTGAGATATTGAAAAAGTGCTCCAGAGTCTTGCTCAGCATGAGGGTGAGTAGAAAATGAAGGCACATCATTCTGTGGGCGTACTATCCCTTTAATATAAACACATTTCAACAAGTATACAAGCATGATGGTTCTCCGAAACTAAAATGTTGTTGAGCAACACTTTGAGGCAGTCACTGCAATCATCTGTCGTGGGGCAGCCCGGTAGCTAATCAGAAGTGCTGCTTGTTAGCATATACGTTCAGCTGTGTAGTGTTTTCAGGCAGGCAATAGTGGGGCACCTCGCTAGCACTGCGCTAGGTGGGGGACCGGAAGTGGCGGTGAATAACCACAGAAGTGTCGCGTTAAGGTTATAAATTTATTACAATATAAAATCATTATAAACGGTGAGAAACTGTGAACCAGACTCCACTCAGTGTGCCTCGGCGGTCATAAGGTGATCTGAGATGTCTGCTGCTCCGAGCGGGCCTCTGAGCGTACTCCAAGCGAACCTCCCGTCTTCCTGTTCTCCTCCTCTTTAAAGGACCCCGATTAGGTCCAGCCTCCCGCACTAACTTGTAGTCCACTTCCCGTTTACCACCCATTGCTATTAGCTGAGAAGTGCCCTAACTGAACTACAAAATCTATCAGCCCCTGCATTCTTCTTTTACACGTCACCTTAAAGTAATAACCTTGTACAGATACTTTTAATCTAACTAACTAATCTAACTTTTAATCTACTTTTAATCTTAACTCTATCTATAATGCCTCGTCGTCTTAAAAACAGTCAGTCAGCTACCACAGTTCAAACAGACTTCTGCACCTGTTGACAGGTATTTTGGTCCACCGTTAATGGGAAAGATGCTCTAATGTGTCATGACAGTTATGTTTATTTTTTTTTTCTAAATTCTTATAATTTTCAACTATAATTCAAAAGCAATATTTTATTTCACTAAATAAGAATTTTGTTAATTTTTATTTATAAGTAGTTCTTTTAGTTTCTTGTTATTTGAATTACGATTGTAAATTTAGTTGGAGGGTATGATTTATTTTGAGGACGACTCTATGTACCTCACAGTTGTTTTGTGATATATATATAACATTAAATAAATACAATAACTATACTTTGAACATTAAATAAGGTATAAAAAAATGTTAGTTTTTTTTTTAATCCAAAATAAACTGTATCCAGCTGCTCTGCAATTTCTCTATGTTTGAAGAATCAAACAAATATACTTATTTACTATATGTAAGAATATCCCAAAATAAACTTCAAGCATTATTGCAGTATTACAACATTTTAAAATTAACATTTTTATTAATGACGCCCAACAAATTGCATGGGTGAAACTGTGTAAAGAAATATGGCGAATAAATCATTTCAACTCAATTACATAAATTTGGAGATTGTTTGACACAAAAATTGAAATCACAATTAAATTTTGATTAATTGCACAGCCCTACAACAAACCCTCAACAGAGCACGAATAGGGCACAAAGCTTCACAGGTAGACAGAAAGAGCATCAGCAGGCTGAAGAGATCAACAGCAGCACACTGACAGAAGCTTGATGTCTGGCAGATGGAAGCAGGGGGGCTGGAAAAGGAGGAAGGAGGAGACAGGAGGGATTCTACCTTATAGGCGACCCGGGGTGGACATTTCTTTCCCAAACCTAGAGGAGGGGACATGTCGCGGAGCATCTCGTACATGTCGCGGTAAACCATGTGGGCGCTTCCAGGGAAAAGGGTTGCCATGGAAGGAGAGATGGTTTCCCAGGTGACGGTGAGTTGGGGTGAAAGAAGGAGGCATTGGAAGTTAAATTGTGACAGAGGATGGGGAAATGCAAGAGAGAGAATGGGAAGGGGGTGAAAGAGGAAAAGACAGAAATCTTGGTCAATAAGATTTCCAGGATATCATGGTCTGGAATTCCATTGCAGTTGAATTTACAGATCAAGGAATGGATCCCAGAGGAGGAGGTAAGGGAATGTGCTCCGGAAGATTCCCTGCTTTAGGATGTTGGATGGAAGGAACCTGGTGGAAGTTTCTCACTTGGAGATAGCTTGATTTAAAGGAATACTACACCAAAAATCTAGATTTCCCACTGATACTGGTTAGAAGAACATATTTTAAATTTAAAGTCCAAGAATAGTGACTTGAGTACTTTGCAAAGTTTTCTTTGGGATGTTAGAAATGTATCTTATCTTTTCTTTATAAGGACGTATTCATCTGAATTCTCTGTAATTACATGTAGAGTTTTAAACACATTCGATCCAGCTTTCAAGATGCTTTGTATTCATGGATCAAAGACTACATTTTCAGTGGCATATTCCTTTAAGTTGCCCTCACTTGTATGCTCAGAGGCATCAGCAGTAACCAAAGGGGGAAACAAAGCCTACAATGCTCTCTGATCACCGCTCCTCTCTCCATCTGTCTCTTAAAGAAGGTGGACATCTCAGGCGACACAAAATTTTGCCTTATGCTTGAGCCTGACTTGTTGCATTGTTTCCTCCCCTCACCATGGTTACGTGCCAGCGGGTTAGTAGAGGACCAATGAGCGCTTGTATGCATGTGTGGTCAGGTCATTCTCTGCCACGGCAGGGAATGAGAACAGACATTTACAGTCTGAAACCATCACAGTCCCTTTGAAAACAAAAGGGCTGTGTGGGAGTGCAAACCTTATAAGCCACCCTGTTAGGGCACTTCTTCCCCAGGCCCAGGGGAGGCGAGATAAAACGCAATAATATGTACATATCCCGATAGCATATCCTCCCACTGAAAAAGATGAGACATGTTAAAGAGGTTAGATCACAGATATACTCACTGACTCTGTCCATGATGGTTTGTTGACAGTTAATATGCATTATTGGTTATATACACCGATCAGCCATAACATTATGACCACTGACAGGACAAGTGACACAGATATGTTATGTCATTGTTATTACACCTGGCAGATACTCAGATTTGTTAGGTGGCAAGTAACACTCTGTCTTTATGATGTTTATGTGTTGAAAGCAGAAAAACAGACAAATGTAAGGATTTTAGGGCCAATTCTTTCTTTCTTTTTTAACTGTATAATCAATCGAATAAATTAAATTATATAAATAATTAAACCAGAATTTTAAAGATAATATAAGATTAAATAAAATATTTTAAAATGAATTAAACTAAAATATCAATTATTTGAAAAATAAACATAGAAGAAAAGAAAAACTGATGCGTAAATCCATTTAAAGTAAAAAATAAAGCAAATAACTACAAAAAATCAAACCAAATCAAAATAAACTACAAATAAAACTGAAAAAAAAAAAATAAAAAAGCAAATAAATAAATTAATTCTAAATTTATAAAACTGAAGTAAGCTACAATAAAAATGAAAGTCAGTGTACAATAAATTAAGTCAAATAAATTAACAAATAAAATAAGAAACAGATAAAAATATTTAAAACATTTAAAAATGAACCAAATGTATACCAGCCTCTGCACTGGCTGAGCTTTTTCTTTTCCTTCTACAAATCGTGACAAAAATAGAGATCTTTAACCGTTTCACGACATGATGAGTTAAAGCAGTTGGAAAAAGGCTGAATGTTATTGAGGGCTCCACAGGGAGCAACTCATTTATATTCAAAGAATAAAATAAATAATTCCTCCCCCATAATGTCTGTCAGGTGATGGAAATTTCATATTTCACATCTCCCACCTCTCCTGGAGTCCTGACTCACTGACAAGGCTCCTGTGAAGCTTTCGTTAAAATTTAATGAGCCTTACATAATCTGAGACAGATTATGTTTCACAGTCTCACTCCAAACCTGTTTTGAGCTTCAGTCAAGGTAACAGTGTCAGGTGGGTGTAAAGGGCAGAAAAGGTGCCGACGTAAACCTGTAGTCTTCTATTACAGGGATGGAAATAGTCTCTCTATACACCAGAGCGACAGACTGGGGGGCTGCAGAGCTAATCAGAGGGGCTGAGTGGCCGTCAAGTGTAACACTGGCTTTACACGCATCAGTCCAGCCAGCAGGGGGGCTCATCACCAGCCGCAGCCAACACGTCGGCTTAATGCCGTTCACCCATCGCTGCTGAGATGAGATTTTCCCAGTTACATATCAGAATCATCCTGCTCAAACCCAGAAAGGCAATCTCACAGTTTCCCATTTCCTGGCCTGCCTTAGCCTCCTTTGAAATTCCAACACGATCTAAGACATGTTGAAGCCATGCAGGTCTGCCGAAGCACCTACCAGGCAGCAGGGTCATATTCCGCCCACACCCGGATGAATTCATCAAGGTGGTGAGGTCCAAGGATGGAGGCGTCTCTCGTCAGGTACTCAAAGTTATCCATGATGACGGCAACAAACAGGTTCAACATCTGGGAAGTGAAATTATAAAATATATAAATGAAAAGAATAGAACTCAAATCAATTTATTTATAAAGCCTATTAAAATAACTATGGCTGCAACAAAGTGCTGTACACATCAAGTACTGGAAACGGTAGGGATGTTCGATATTGGCTTTTTTACTGACATCCGATATTGTACAACTCTTAATTTCCGATATCCGACATCAACCTATACTGATTAATGCAGACATCTGTGAGGTTGTATCTCTCATATTTTGAGTATACAAAAATACAGCTATATTCTGCTCTGAGAGCAAAGATCCTAAAATAGCCTTAACTCATCCAGAGGAGTTCATTTTGGACATCTGGCTGCCAGATATCAGATATTTGCAGATATTAGCCAACATGTGGCTAATTATGTTTCTGACAACCTATAACTTAAAACCAGATATACCTGGACCCCTTGAGCAAGGCTCTTAACCCCCACCAACTGCTCCCTGGGCGCTGTAAGTGGCTGCCCACTGCTCTCTGGTTCAACCTGAGATTGGTTAAATGCAGAGAACAAATTTCCTAATTGGCACTCTAATTGGGATTAATAAAGTATATTATGATTATTTTTATTATTATTATAAGCAGCTTAAAAGCAAGTCAGTCTGTAGCAGCAGCAGCTGCACTGTAGTCAGCTGGGATATGAGGATCTTCCAGGATAAAAGGAACTTTTCTACATGCTGAACAGGTGCTCATGGAACAAGATTTTTTTTACAACCGACATCTTGGGAAATCTCATTGTTCCATTAAAAAATCTTGTGGGATTACTTTAGTGAAAATATATCGGTCAAAAGACACCAACATTTTCCAATATCACCAATGCTGATATCAGCCGATAATATCGGACATCCCTAGTAAATAGCAAAGCAATTGTTTTTTAAAACAATTTGAAAACAACAAAGCAATTCAAAAGAATAGATATATGAAAATGAACAAATCTAAATAAAACGAACCACTAAAACAAACCATAAAAGAATAAGTGCTACTACATCATTTGATACTTTTAATATTGCAACTGCTTTCTGCAAACTATTAAGTATAAAAAGCTACCAAATATATAGGAATTCACTCAAAACAGAGACATTTGGTCTGTTGGGAAGCCTGTCAGATTTCCCCCCAAAGATACTGACCAGAAAAGAGCAGAGGAAGATGAAGGAGACAAAGTAGAAGTAGGCAAAATCACTGCCACACTCTTTTCCTGTTTGTGCAGAGAGCCTGTCACACGGCCGGTTACTGAGGCAAGCTAGCATGATCTCATGCCAGGCTTCACCTGTTGCACTCCTGACATAAAGACAGACAGTAATACAAATCACAGTAATGAAAGAGCACCTTCTAAACATGGTGGTGAATAGTTAGTCCCCGGATAATTTAAGCAGATTACCTGAACAGAAGAGTCAGGGCCTGGAAAAAGGTCTGGAAGTTGTTATGGTGATTTATGGCGGTGTCCTCATTCAAGTCGATGTTCCCAAACACCTGAAGAGAACCAGAGAGGATAACCCACATTAAAACCCCACTTACATTAACCTTATCATCCATTACTACTCCTGTAATCCACCAGACTCACCAAGAAGCAGCTTTGCTTCTTATTCACCTTTTTATGTTGAGGGGGGGTCCTACCTGGCCATTGCTTTTTTGCTATGGACTATTGTTTGAATAATATACCGTATGTAAATTGGTTTATTTGGTAAAGAAAAAGTAAGTAGGAATTTGTCTAGAATTACATAAATCTTAAAAGGTAGAGTTAAATGTTAAATGTTAAAGTGTAGCAGCGTACTTAATAATAGCAATAGCATGTGCTAAGACAGAAGCTCATTCGTTAAGCTTTAGCATGCTACCCATTGAGAATCTACAAACCCAGAGGGATACTGGGAGGTATAAAATATCAGGTTTTTGCTACCAGAGGAGCTAGCAGGTGTACATTCAACAAAAACCATTGGTCCACATTCAGATTAAATTAAATTAAATTAAAGATACTTTATTAATCCAAGAAGAAAATTCTGTTTACAGTGCAGGCTACAGATCTGCCTCTGCATAGTGATTACAGTACATGGTTTAGAATTAATGTAGTACAACTATTAATTGTCTTTCTATGTGGATTTTGAGTGTAATTTTCCTGCAAATGTTCCAGTAAATCCTCATTGATAAAAGCGAAAACTAAATGGCATAAAAGGCAGAGAGTGGCTAAGTGACATATCTTGTGATTGTCTAACTGGACAATCATAAGATATGTCATGTATGTGTCCATTAAAACAACCCTAAAGCCTTTCTTAAAAGATTTATCTGCCTCTCGGCATGTCCATCATGCTGGCCTGCAACACCAGCTGCAGCATCAAAGAGGCTGCTGACAGCAGTCAAACATGCATGTAGCACCTTAGCCCTGCACAGAAACTACACTTTTAGCACATTCTTTGAAAATGCAACAGATGAGACAAATAAGGACAAGGCTTTCCTTTAAATTAGCTACTTCTAAAACTGGTGAAAAATCCACTGTAACATACAATCTGATGCAAAAAGCAGCAGTCCTGCAATATATTCTTAGTATGCGCTCGGAGGTTTACGATCTAAAGTTTTGAGTCAGACTGTATCTGACATGTTCATGCAGTGTCGGAGGCAGTTTGGTGCTGATGTGGAATAAAAAGTACAGAAAAGCTGTAAGTACAATCTGAGACAGCAAGTGTAAAAGCTGAAACTTGTACATTTGGTATTTATTTACACTCTGTCCCCCCTTATGACAGTACGGTATCAATGATACTACAGTAACTAGCACAAAATTAGTCTTTTTAACCTGTCTTAACAAGTTTCAAAAGAGTTAAGTGTTGCATAAAATGAAGAACTGGGAAGAATTAATGTATGATCTAAAAATATGTTTTATTTAGTATTTAATGCCTTTGCAAAAAATAAATAAATAAAAAAACTAATAAAAAAACTGTTGTGTCTTCTATTTTTCTTAAAGGGACACTGTGTACAGTAACTTTTGACCCTGACATTAGCAAAATGTAAGTAATAATAGATTATTTATATAAATTAAATTTATTAAATTTATATTATTTATATAAATTCTGGAATGCGCTTCTAGGTAGCTGCAATTTGTGAAAGCTCTCCCTTAACTTTTGTGTTTTTTTTTTTCTAATATAGTTGTCTTTTTTATCGACATTATTCGTCAGATTAGGTTTTTCTTGGAGGATTTTTTATGCTGGTTTCAACGGTGTGCAATTCGGGAGATTTTTCCTCGTATATTGGCTTTTTTCACTGCTTGTTATGATGTGTATCCATAGCAACGGAAAAATTGTTTACCACCGTGATCAACTGTTAAAACTCTCCCAAATCAAGATTTTCAGCGAAATAACACGTCAAATCCCAGTGGAGTTAAGGAGAAAGACAAGAGGATGCAGGGCAGGGGTAAGGCAGAGAGAAAAACGGTGGAGATTTAAACCGTTTCTTCCAACTGTTGTGATGGGTAACGTGAGATCGCTAGCTAACAAGATGGACGAGCTCGAAGTGCTAACAAGGTCTCAGAAAGAGTACAGAGAATGCAGTATCATGTGTTTCACTGAGACTTGGCTGCATGAACACATCCCGGACTGTAATGCGTCTGTACACGGCTTCAAGACGGTCCGTGCAGACCGAAATATACAGCTCAGCGGGAAGCGGAAGGGAGGCGGAATTGCAGTGCTGGTCAGTCAGCGCTGGTGCCATCCAGGACACATCACTGTCAAGGAGAAGATCTGCACAAGAGACATTGAACTGTTAGCTGTGAGTTTCCGTCCATATTATTTACCCAGAGAGTTTGCCTGTGTTATTCTGGTAGCGGTTTATATAATACCAGGTACCGCACCAGAGACAGCCTGTGATGTCATCAGCTCCGTTGTGGCTAAACTACAAACACAGCATCCAAACTCATTCATGGCGATCTCTGGAGACTTCAACAACGTCTCCCTCTCTGCTACGTTGCCAACTTTCCAGCAGTTTGTCAGCTGCTCCACCAGAGAAAATAAGATGTTGGACTTATTTTATGCAAATACAAAGAATGCATACAGCTCCTCTGCCCTGCCTCCTCTAGGAAGATCTGATCATAATCTGGTTCTTCTCACCTCCACCTACAAGCCCATCGTTCAGCAGCAACCAGTCATTAGGAGGACGATTAAAACCTGGTCTACTGAGGCTGAAGATGCTCTGAGAGGGTGCTTTGAGGCCACAGACTGGAATGTCCTCTGTGAACCTCATGGAGATGACATCAACACCATGACTGAGTGTGTGACAGATTACATAAACTTCTGTGTGGACAACATCGTTCCAACAAGAACAGTGAGGTGCTTCCCCAATAAATAACACTGGATCACCAGTGACCTGAAAAAGCTGCTGAACATCAAAAAGAAAGCTTTCAGGGATGGAGACAGGGAGTTACTGAAGACCACACAAAAACAACTGAAAACACAGACTAAGAAGTGCAAGGAGGACTACAGGAAGAAGTTGGAGAGCCAGCTCCAGCAGAACAACGTGAGGGATGTGTGGTCGGGAATGAAGAAAATCACTGGCTTCAAGCTAAAGGGGGACCAGACTGACGGAGGTCTGGACAGAGCTAACGAACTGAACATGTTCTTCAATAGGTTCAGTTCCCCCCTGCCGACAACCCAACATTCCTCACACCCTCCATGAGCTCACAGCTTTCCTGTCCCACCTCCACTCTGTCACCCTGCACCTCAGTCATGGACCTGAACACAGCCTCCTCTTCCTCCACATCAGGACATCCTGAGACCTCTTTTGCCTCCACCTCCAGCCTGACTGTCTCCTGTGACCAGGTCAAGAAACAACTAGAAAAACTGAACCGGAACAAGGCTGCAGGTCCAGATGGTGTCAGTCCCAGAGTTCTCAAGACCTGCTCAGAACAACTATGTCCGGTTCTCCAGCACCTTTTTAACACCAGCCTGAGACAGAACAGAGTTCCTGTGCTGTGGAAAACATCCTGTCTTGTTCCAGTCCCTAAAAAACCACAACCAGCTGAACCAAATGACTACAGACCAGTTGCCCTGACATCTCACATCATGAAAGTCCTGGAGAGACTCTTACTGGCTCACCTCAACAAGCAAGTGAATACCTTTCAGGACCCATTACAGTTCACATATCGTAATGGGCTTGGGGTTGAAGACGCCATCATCTTCTTGCTTCAGAGAGCCCACTCTCATCTGGACCAGTCAGGCAGCACTTTGAGGGTCATGTTCTTTGATTTTTCAAGTGCATTTAATACTATTCAGCCTGCTTTGCTATGTCAGAAGCTCCATAACTTCCAGGTGGATCCCTCCACAACCACCTGGATTTACGACTACCTCACAAACAGACCACAGTTTGTGAGACTGAAAGGTTGTGTGTCTGAGATGGTGGTCAGCAGCACTGGAGCACCACAAGGGACTGTACTCTCACCATTCCTCTTTACACTGTACACCTCAGACTTTCAGTATAACTCTGAGTCCTGTCATCTGCAGAAATATTCTGATGACTCTGCTGTTGTGGGGTGTATTAGTGATGGACAAGAAGCCGAATACAGGGAACTTGTCAATCAGTTTGTGAAATGGTGCAGTAACAATCACCTCATCTTAAATACCAACAAGACTAAAGAGATGATTGTTGACTTCAGGAGGAGCAAGAATAAGCAGCATAGTCCTGTCTACATCCTGGAAGAGGAGGTGGAGGTGGTAGAGAACTACAAATACCTTGGAGTTCAGCTGGACAACAGACTTGATTGGAAATGCAACAGTGACTACATCTACAAGAAAGGTCAGAGCAGACTCTACTTCTTAAGGAAGCTGAAATCATTTAATGTCTGCAACAAGATGTTGCAGATCTTCTATAAGTCTGTGGTAGAAAGTGCAATTAGCTTTGCAGCCATCTGCTGGGGCAGCAGCATCAGAACCAGAGACTTGAAGAAACTAAACAAGCTGATCAAGAAAGCTGGTTCTGTGCTGGGGAGAACTCTGGAGCCGCTGGAGCTGATCGTTCAAAAAAGAATGCTTCACAAGCTGATGAAGATGATGGAGGACACTTCCCATCCTCTCCACAACACGGTGAAGAATCAACAGAGTGTGTTCAGTGGGAGGCTGCGTCAAGTTCGCTGTAGGACGGAGAGATACAGGAATTCATTCCTGCCAGCAACCATCACCCTAAAGAACAAGACTGACTGACTTTTTGTTTATTAAAAAAAAAAAAAAAGTGAGCTTTTACAATACTGAATTTCCCTTCAGGGATGAATAAAGTATTTTTCATTTCATTTTCATTTCATTCATTATTTCTGGGGCCAGTGTACAGCACTTGACACATGGCGGTGCTCAGAGGTGACATTGTGACTGTGCAGCAGGATCCGTCTCTCATTGGGTCACGTGACCTGGAGCGCTTTCCTTTATGGCTCCATGACTTCACTATCAGCTGATCAAAGTGGTCTGCAGACACGATTCAGAAACACGGATAGACTGTTTCATTTTGTGACAGTTTTGTAGCCTGTGGGAAGTTACAGGTTTAATGCCCCTAGTGGCCAAAAGTTACATACGTAGTATCCCTTTAAATCTTAAAATGTGCTATGAGTCCTACACACACGAACAACCAGATTTTTTTTTTTCCTTTTTTAATTTTTTTTTAAACCATAACAGGCAAGTAGAGCACAGAAATTTTCAGAGCATGAGGAAGAAGAAAAAAACTGGGGAATTAGTAGTTGTGGATGCTGATCTGTCAAAAGTTTGAAGACATTTTGAGAAATGGAGGATCATTTCTGTCACTAAAAGCAGAAACAGGCAACAGCGTGCAAACTGATCTTATCAAAGAAGCACAAACAAAATGAAGCAAAACAATTTCAAGGCCAGAATTGGGTGGATTTATGCTACATGTCCACAATATACACTCACAGGCCACTTTATTAGCTCCTCAACAAATAGATAATCAATCAAATAGCAGCGACTCCACACATTTAGATGTCAAGATGACGTTCAAATCCAAATTGGAATAGGGAAGAAAGGGGATTTAAATGACTTTGAACATGGCATGGTCATTGGTCTGAGTATTTCAGAAGCTGCTGATCTACTGGGATTTCCATGCACAACCATCTCTAGGGTTTACAGAAAATGGTCTGAAGAAGAGGAAATAGCCTCCTTAACTAGGCTATTATGAATCTGACCTGCATTTTTCTGTCTGTTTAAGCGCCCTGAGGTGACACTGTCATGAATGGACGCTATACAAATAAAGTTGAATTGAATTGAATTGCATTGAAATATCCAGATGATGTCTGGACCATAATGCCTTGCTGTTGCCTGCCTGATGAGTCTCCATTCCAGCTTCAGATTCAGAGTCAGAACTCAGTGGAAACAACATGGAGGCATGAATCCACCCTGCTTGATATCAATGCTTTAGGTTGCTGGTGGTGTAACGGTGTGGGAGATATTTTCTTGGTATATTTTGGGCCTTTTGGGCCCTGATTTACTAATATCTCAAATAAAGAGCGCTAATTTCTTTGCAGCGCAGATAAAATGCATGCTTTACAACAGTTTTGGAGGGAAAAATGGGTGTAACCTGGCAATTGCATATTGAACCTAATAAAATGGCCAGTGAGTATATGTAGTATTACTAAAAACTTATAAACTATGTACCAGAACTGACAGATGGATATGGTACACTCATAAATCCTTAACTGTCAAACTTGCTTTAGAGCAGCTGGTTGTCATCACTCACCTGCATCCCAATGATGGCGTAGATGAAGAACAACATGGCGATAAGGAGGCAGACATATGGCAGTGCCTGAAAACAAACAGGATCCCAGCTTAAAGATGCTACCAGACACCATACTGATGCATTTTTGTCTCTCAGCAGTGCACCACCCCTCTTTGATCTCTCCCTTTTCTCTGCACACACTCACAAACACACAGACTTACAAATCTGATTCTGCACAGACTGTGAGCACCCTTGTAAGATTTCAGAGTCTTGTTTAGAAACCGGAGCAGTCAACCTAACCGGCAGGGTTGATTCCTTTAACCGGCTATTTATGATGCTGCGCGGAGGAGGTGAACATTTGCTGTAATTAAATAGCCACCTTTTCACACTCAGCCGTTACTGTCCATTTTCATTGGGCTTAAAAGCTCTCACCACTGACATTAAACCTGCTATAAATTCCCTCAGCTGTGGCCCCAGCGCTCCACATATAACTCAACTTGTCCTGAGGGATTTAGAGAGCAAACTGGCACTGTGTGAAAATCCCAACTGCTGTCTGCTGAGAGTTATTTGGTTCGATTTTAGCTGCAACAGCTTGCCTCTGCCTGTTGTTGCGCCTCTGCTCCACTACTTGTAAACTGGATAATTATGCCAGTTTTTCCCCAAATGAAATGTTTCCGTTTTTCGCTGTAATTAAAATACAAGTTGCAAAAGTTAATCACTCAGTAGCACTCTTTTTCTTACCTTGAAGGACTGAACGAAGGTCCACAGAAGGATGCGAATGGTATAGCCTTGTCGCAGCAGCTTGATCAGACGAGCCGCTCTGAACAGCCTCAAGAAACTCAAGTTTATCTTCTTGCTCTGGGATCAAAACACAAGAATTTTGTGGGTTCTTAAACGTTTTCCAGTTTTCTTTTATATAAACATTTACATGTGGTTAATGGGGTCAAATTCTTGCATTTGCTCTGTAAAAACTATCTGAAAGACACTGAGAAGTTTATGGTGTTAAAGGATTTATTTTAGCAAATGCACACATATGCAAAAGGGGCACGATGATGTCATCATGAAGCAACACAAACTAGCCAGTCCAAAGGGTTGCTCAAGATTAATGCAGTTGACCCTTTGCTAATTTCGATGGTTACAGTTGCGACGCCTGGCAAGCTTTCATTTCCAGTTGATTTTAAGCCAGCATGAAAACATGGATCGCTCTGAGATTTTAGTGACGGATTCTGAAGGCAATAGTGTCGATTTTATGGAGTAATAGTTTGGAAATAACAGAGGGAACCAGACAGAAAAGACTGCAATGTGCATTTGAGAAATATATTCACTACATCATTTGTCAGTGGAAGAATGTTGATGAAGAAGACATAAAAATTGAGGTGAAAGCTTGTCTAAACTGAAAGATTCGCCCTCCCAAGTCTTGAATCATGTACAGAACAAACACACAAAGGAACAACGTTCTTGCATTAGAGGGTAAGGCAGGGTGAGGCCATTTACAAAAGTTCCCTTACATGATAAGCGAAACAGACGCTTATCAGAGAGATTTCCAAAGAAGTCTCCAGAGCACAATTTGGTTCAGGTTTAGGGGCTTAGCCCGTCTTCTGCGATAGGGGTCTTGCAACACATCTTCTCTGTGCCAAAAACAACCACATAGTGTTCTCGTGCCGTATGCGAGTTTCATGCTGGAACAACATCGGTGTTTGTGCTTGCTGCACAAAGCAATCATAATAATAAATTGCCACAATGACAAGCAGAAGAGCACAATTCACTGTTTGGTAATACACAAACACGAATCAGCCTGATTCTTTCTTCCACGATTTTCCCTCTTCACATGCTGCACCATGCAAAACACAGTAGCCGTGTCTCGAACCACACACTTTCCCAAGTGCACTGGAATAGTGCGTAGTGATCACCATGTACTTCGTCTGCAGTGCACGCAATTGTTGCTTAACCAAACAGAGCACTGCACTTACAGGAAGTGACAGACTAGCATTGCCCGCTAACGGGAGCTAACTCTACTAAGCCGGTATAACCACAGCCTCAAACACATGACCAGATCATAACTGTCATCAGGGAGTGAACAGCTTGGTAGATACAATATACATTAGTAATTATGTCTAAATCATTTCATAAACTTTACTTAAATCAGTACAATACCACCTCCGATGCAGCAGGAGTCGCCACTGCTTCATTCACTGCCATTAATCAGCTCTGAAAGCAGTTTGAAGGTCCCGCCTCTGCCTCTACATCAGCAAGATGGCGTCCGTTTAGTGCGAGTAGTGTGCTTCGTTTTGCACTTCATTTTTGGCCGTTATCAGGGGAACATTGTGGTACTTTCAGAGCTCTGAATTTTCACTTAAATGGCAAAATGGGTCTCATTCATGAAACGTGAGCAGAGCAAATTTGTGTGTAAACTGTTTGTAGATGTAAATGTAAGTGAATCTCGCAGTCATCAACATTTTAGTTGCTCCCATCCGTCCGTAGCTACGAACAAACTCTAGACATACACTCGACTGTGTGTAGCACTTGTGTAAATTTATGAACACATAAATAACGCTTATCCCTGTAAAATTAATTTGTTGTACTATTATGGACTGATTCAGTTGAAAACGCAAATCCCCCCTCAACTTCACTCAAAATAATCTCTATCTTTGCTTCGGGGAAGTTCTTCTTTCACTCTCTCTCTCTCTCTCTCTTCTTTGTGACTGACAGGTAAGCCGGAGGTGTAGATCTGCGCCTCCTTTTATGGAGCTCATTACTGATTCATGGGCGGAGATTTTTGCAAACAACTGATTACGGGGATGTGCTGTCAATTTACGATCGTTTGGCATTCATGATCCACACACGTGTTTACGATCAAATCTGAGTTTCCTGAACGTGTTCCTGAATCCGGAGTAAGTTTTTAGTTGAGTAGGCCTTTACGAGTACATCTGTTCGTAAATTTACGAACGTTTTATGAATGAGACCCACTGAACGCACTACACACACAAAAATATTGTTTAAAGTACTCAAGTGCGGGGTTTGAGACAAGGCCAGTATTTGTGACCGGTACCGCCATGTGTCTGGGACGAATATATAACAGTCACAGTGGTTGTTTCGTTTCCAAAAACACTGGTGAGAATGTGAACTGGACTAGGTTAGAATTGCAGCATTGTTACACCTTTTTTGGCCCAACCGAACCACTCTAACGGACTAACAGGTGTGAAAGCACCTTATTATTTATGTCACCGTAATTGCTTAATTTGAGTCATGTAACACGTTTTAGTAAATCTCTTAAATCATTGTCACATTACGGGTTGGTTGACATTTTATACTTAGACTGTGGAAGACAATAACACGCACGCTGGCAGGGGAACTGGAAATAAAGAGAAATCCGCAGCCAACAAGAAAAGCCACTTACCGTCTAGAGGTGTCAGATGTGACAGAGGAGGCAGAGTGAGGGCACAGGCGCCAGGATAGACACAGCAGAAGATGAAAACAGCCAAACAGAAATAAGAGGGGAAAGCAAGAGAAGAGACAGAGAAGAAGGCTGATGATCTCACGAGGAATAAACACAGCAAACACCAACTTTGCCACACAGAGAGCTACAATAACCCACCTCAGTCCTCAGTCTTCAAAGTCAATCAAATCAAATCTTTATCTACTTTATATGTTTTGGTGTCTTTTTAAGGTCTTCTCCAAACTGCAGTTAATAAAGACAGGAGACTAAATATTCAGTGCTGTAACAGCAGCAAGTCTTTCCTTGCTGCCCCGTGGCTGTTTTTTATTTTATATTCTGATTTTCAAGGCTTATTATTTTCTCTTTTTGTTTGCTTGGCTGCACTTGTTATTCGAAGACTGAGACTATGAGGCTACAACAAGGCATGAATTCTGCAACCATGACTCTGAAGCTGAAAAGATGTTAGAAAAAAGACCCTTTCCAAACTCAAATAAAAATATATGAACTGCTCTGTAAATCTTTGTATCTGTTTGGCAAAATGGATGATCTTAGCTGTCCAAATCAGTGATCAATATATTTCAAGGCTTCGGACATTTCATTATCCTAAGGCTTAGCAGAAAAAAAAAAAGATGAATATAGATAAACATAACCCCAATCTTTACACAGAGAATATTACATACAATACATACTATGTCCTTGTTGTTGCATGTTCATTATAACAGTACTATGGAGGATCAAAAATGCCATAATCAGATATAAATAAATAAATATATGAACTCAGAAATGAACAATTATATTTTTAAAATGATTCAAGAAATTGTGTATTTAACTAATAAATATTTTCTAAATAATTTTCAAGCATTAATTTATTTATATTTGTACTTTTTTCTATATTTTTTCGATCTGTTTTTTCAACATATAATAAATCAGTTATACAGTATACGTATAACCTTAGTTCCCAAACAGTTGGGGTGCAGGACTGATTATCTGCAACAGCTGGGAAAAAGCTTCCGTTTATTTGCCTCCGTCTCATCTCATCTTTATTTACTCTTAATTCTAACTGTGGCATATTTGCTCCTACATGCAGGCAGTTCTCACGGCTGGATCAATGTACTTCCTGTGTCACAGGATGCTCCCCTGCCTGAGCACACCTGCAGCCGCGAGCATGTTCACTGATACAGCCGATCTTACTTTTATCTCTGTGACTAGGATGTCTGTAATGCTTCCGATCACGGTCACAAAGTCAAACACGTTCCAGGGCTCCTTCAGGTAGTTCTGAAACACAAAATGCATCAATCAGCATGGACAGCTTCACCAACTCTCCTGTTTGATTTCAAGCCAAATGGGGACCAGTTTTAATCTAAATTTAGTAAATTTCTACTTTTTAAAGGCATTGAATATGACCAGGGGGCCAAGCAGAAAAACATACACGGAGCACTGTAAAAACTTTGACACCAGAAATTATATCTAGGACCCTAAATGATCTCAACCTGGGTGAATAACCTGGTCAAGGAGCTGCTGGGTAGCCACAGAGGTACATAAACCATTTTGGAAAAGATTTTAATGGAAAAATTATGTAAATCCAAATATTTCGCCATTACAACAACTTAAACAACTCTGAAATTTGGCAGCGTATCTTGACACATACGAAGGGGAGGCAGGAAAAAAAGATTCTGAGCCTTGCTGCAAGTCTATTTTAAGTTATCACCCCCAACATCCCTAAAAAGACATAAAAAGTCATGTTTGCCAGACAAATTTGCATATAAATTATATTTTTCAGCACTTTATAAAGACTATCCGAAATTTGTCTGGCGAACATGACTTTTTTTTTGCCTTTTTGGGGATGTTTGGGGTAATAACTTAAAGCAGACTTGCAGCAAAGCTCAGAATCTTTTTTCTTGCCTCCACATAATGTTTCATGATACTCTTTGCAAATTTTTATAGTTGTATAACTATTAATGCCATTGTGACACATAAATATTTGGATTTACATAATTTTGCCATTTAAATGTCCCCAAAAAGGGTTTTGGGCCCCCCGTAGCTATCCAGCAGCTACTTGAAGGTCCTTGATATTATTTCTGGTGTCAAACCAGTCAATGTCTGTTTAAAAAAAAAAAAAGAGGTTTTGCCCCATGGGTATATGTATAAACTGAATATATTACAGAAAAACTACACCTTAACCTACATACACCTCCTTTTTATAAACAAATCTACATAATATATGCAAATACAACAAAGAAACACATGCTAACAGACATGCATGAATCATGAGCAATGGTCTGCACCCAGAACGCCTCCAGACAGGTCTGTCATCCCGTTCCTGAGACCGGAGGCTGCTGCTGGGCTCTGCAACAGCATGTTGATGCGGCCCGGGCGCAGCAGAGTGTTTATAAAGGCAGATGTGAGCGGAACAGCTAAACAGGTGGAGGTAAGTGGTGTGTGAGAAAAGCCATTTAATAAATGGGCCTTGTAAACTGAATAGAGCCTTAGATGAAATGCCTCGCTGCAGGCCAGACGGCTCCACGTTGGGAGAAGATTTATTCTTCATGTGCAGTCTTCTGTTTATTCCGCCCACCTCCGCTCCTGCCTGGATTTCACATTATCAAAGCTCTTTAGCTTCTTGTAACTCCTGTTTGGTTGCACATACACAAAGAAGTGATTATTTTTGCTCTTTTGTGACAATTTGTCTAATATGTAATAATGTAATAATCATGATCATGTAACATACTTGTGCATTTGTTTGCTGTGTGTTTACATCTGCATAAAGAGATCAGAAAAACTGCTTTTTTGGAGGATTTTTGACTTTGATGTATCACTGTGACAACAGTCACAGTATGACAACAATAGGTTTTTCTGCATGTTTGGGAAAAGAGGGGTCTCCAGTTGGCTTCAAACTGCAACCTCCCCTCAAGACGCCGCCAATTCCACACACTGGTCCTTTAATCTTCTCCTCTATGTGCAAACAGAGACCCTGTGGGTGAGCGTTTACAGCAGAGCATATGGTCCCAACAGCTCACCAGCGGGTTGAAGGCAATAATCTTGAGGATGCACTCTAGCGTGAAGAGGCTTGTGAAGACGATGTTTAAGTATTTCAGCATGGACTCGTACGCCTCTGGAGCTCCGTAGAACTGAGGGAAGAAGGTGAGACATTCTCTGAAAACGTATATCTGGTTCCTTTACTCCAGGGTGTGTGAAAATGACTTCCTTTACCTCACTTACTCGGCCACTTCACCCGTCTGAGATGATGTGTGTAAGTGATGCTGAGAAGTGCTTTAACTGGATGAACATTCCCCCAGATAATTATAACATTAGCTTAAATCTGTCTCTTTTCATGTTTGGTCAACATTAAACCTAAAACATGACCACCAAACAAGATTCAGGGTCCTGTTTGGCAATCTATCAACAAAACAGACAAAAATCTGCATAAAAGTGCTGCTTAATCTCAGAATAACAAAGGTTAACGAAAATTTCATTTATTTAAAGAATTTCTTTTTGTTGTTACCATTCATTACCTAAACTGGCTTAAGAGACCTTCTCCTGGGAATAAATGAGTCATTACAGAGGCGACTATGTGGATATATTCTTAATCACCCACCCTGCAGCCTGAAGTCGTGCAACACAGCAACTTATTTATGAATAACCTGCCAGCCCAAATCTGCTCCCAAAATCATGTTAGTGTTAAATTATGACGATCCAGCTCACGTTTGATGGCGATTTATCCAGCTACAGCTGCTCACGGTACAGAAACACATTTGCCCTGTTACTACGCAATATGTTGCCATAGTTACTGATGAGAAGGGTAATTTTCTGTAGTTCATAAAGTGGCAAGAAGCATCCATGTGGATAATTATGATACATCTATTAGTACCACCAACTCTGAGTAAATCTAAGCAGAAAATACGACAAACAATAAGGAAATTGTCTAAAATTTGTTTTGACTTGAATAAACTAAATAGATTTTTTTTTTTTTTTTTAAATTACTGTTGGCCTTTAAGTGGAGCAACTCACCAGACTGAAGACTGTGATTAACACTTTTCTGGGTGTTTGGTAATTAATAGTAATAAATACTCAATTAAGTTTCAACTGTTTTACCCACACATGGAGAAAAGTGGAGGCTTGTGGTATTCCCTTAAAAGTTCCAGGTATAAACGCAGAGGAAACAAACAGCTGTGAGCAACATAAGCAGGATGAGCTCCTGCCATTTGCTTGTAAATCTGAATCATATCGATCCATGAGAGTAACCAATAACTGATGAGTTACCGAGATCAGAATAGCTGGATTTTGCATCAACACCAACATCTTCATTTAGGGGAGCCCCTAAAGGCAGGGTGGATGATGTTTTCCAGGAGCAATTTTTACTATATTGCGTAAAGTCTTCTTCACACCCTGATTGCAGACAAATAATTAAATGTTCTGACACAAAAATTGAAAAAAATTAATCACCTGTGGAACGTACAGGGCAGGAAAAACCCCATCCAATGAAATTAATTTCATTGGATGGGGTTTCGCACGGCCCGTGTTGATTGGTTGAATGATTCTTATGTCCATCAAACTTGACTGCTGTTTGTCGTGCACCCACCGTCCTCACGCGCACCATCGCGTGTGCTCGCAACTCGCCATGAGCATCTCACAGTGCAGACGAACCGACAGAACATGGCTGCTCACTGCTCTTATTTATCTATGCTGCTGTTTGCTCTTAAAAAGAAAAAAACTGATGTGGATCAAGTCATGGAGGTGTTGGTGTTTGCAGTGAGGATGTTTTACGCCTCAGAGGAAGTTGGAAGAGATTATTGTCACTTTTAGGAAATGTGGTTCCTCTGATGTTTTCTGGGAAGCTAACAAGCTAGCCACTCAGCTGTTCTCGGTTATGTTCGCCAACAATCATCAAAGCACACGTTCCTGTGCTCTGGAGGCGTGGTGTCAGTGGGATGTATATTTTTGCAAATGTAGCTTGTTCAAACCGTTTTTCCAAGATCCCCTACCCTGCCTTTAAAGGGACATTGTGTAACAATTGCATATCGTGAGCAGCTCTCTCGTACTTTTCATGCTGTGTTCGTGTGAAACCGGGCAGACGGACGAAGGCCGCTGCATGTAAAGGCATAAACAGCCTCTATGTGAAGACGTGGTCTGTCAGTTACAGTGACTTCAGTCCACATCTCTGATATGTTGCCATGGCGATGTCGTATTGTTTTTCCAAACCCATGTTTTACCGTCTTCTCTCGGCTTCTGTGTTTAAAATGACATCTGATTTGTTACCGACGGCCGTCTGCCCGACTGCACGTGAACCCAGCATTAGTCTAACACTCGGATCCCTACTCAGCACCAGCGGTGACTTTTCCAAGGCATGACCTCGAACTGAGCTGAAAACTCCGGTGTCTCCAGTGAGTTTCTGTGTTTTCCTGCTGTCACGCTTTCCACGCTTCTACTGAACGTAAAAACATGGCGATACGATGTGGTAGCCGACCCGCTTGACAGCAAATTCAGAGTTTAGAGGAGCACTTCAGTTTGTTGATGGGAGTGATTACTGATGAATGGAAAAATACTTTTGAACGGAATAATCAATTTTGGTGAATAAACTACAGGAGAACTTACACAATAAAGATTTGGCTTTGTCACTTTACACGTCCTTGCATATTCACCTTTTGGAAAACGCATTCTAAAATTATGACAAAAATATGGGATGGAAGATAAGCTGCAATATTCAGAAGTCCCCAGACATCAGTTTATTTACTTCTTAACAATTTCTAT
This sequence comes from Atherinomorus stipes, assembly GCA_023101725.1. Taxonomy (NCBI): domain Eukaryota; kingdom Metazoa; phylum Chordata; class Actinopteri; order Atheriniformes; family Atherinidae; genus Atherinomorus; species Atherinomorus stipes. Next base: position 123,532 of record JALJCO010005905.1, read on the forward strand.
TTTTTTTTTTTGGGGGGGGGGGGGGGGGGGGGGGGGTGTTCTACATCTTTATTAGCTGGCCTGTCACCTTCTGCTTCACTGAATGCAAATACGGCACACAGATCTGTCAATAACCTCAGATTTTTCTTATTAAAAAAAGGGGGAGGTGGGGGTTTATAACTTTTTTTTTAAACACATAAAAGGGGGGGGGGGGGATCCGGGAAAAAGGGGAGGAACCAACCCCCCCCAGAGAAGAGAGGGGGGGGCGCCAATGGTTGTGGCAAAAAAAACAAACAAAGCAGAGGGGTGGTAGTTGTTCCCCAGTAAAAAAGGGGAACCACGTTTCCTTAAAGTGATATTTATCTCACCTCCACCTTCTTCTGTGGTGTAAAACTCACTGCAAACACCAACACCTCCACGACTTGATCCACATCCATAAGATAAGATAGATAAGAGCAGCTAGCAGCCATGTTCGTCGTGGTTTGTCTGCACTGTGAGATGCCCACGGCGAGTTGCGAGCGCACGTATGCGTGTGCGGGGAGGGTGGGAGGGGGACAAATGGCAATCGAGTTTGATGGACATTTAATCATTCAATCAACAAGCACGGGCTGTTAGCAGCCCCATCCGATGAAATGAATTTCATCATTCATTGGATGGGGCTTTTCCAGTCCTGTACGTTCCACAGGTGATTTTTTTTTTTTTTTTTTTTGCGTCAGAACATTTAATTAATTGTCTGCAGTCGGGTGTGAAGAAGACTTCAAAGCAATATACAGTAGTAAAAAATGCTCCTGGAAAACATCATCCACCCTGCCTTTAAATTTCCTTATTTGTTTTTTGTGGGCACCGGCATGTTTGAACAGAGAATCTTCTAAAAACAAGCTTTACAAAAGCATCTGCGTTACTTTTAGTGGCAGAGAGGAACTGTGGTTTTACCTCATTAGCAGGGAAATAACTGACCTTCATCATCAGCACGACTGTGTTGAGGGCAATTAAAGTCATGATGGCGTACTCAAAAGGTGATGACACCACAAATTTCCACATCTTGTACTGGAAAGACTGCTTGTTCTCTGGCATGTATCTGGTTAGCGGCTTGGCATTGATGGCAAAGTCAATGCAGGCCCTCTGTTTGTGAAAAGAAAACACAAAACAAAGCCAAACTGGGTGTTAATGCGGTCTGATGGGGGAAAATGACACAGAGAATATGCATGAATTAAGATTCAAAATTAAGGGCCAGCTGGCTTTAGACCTGACACAGCTCTGCGGTTGGTAATATCAAAAGATCAGATGACATAATGCATTTTGGGTCACTGGGCAACAATTTACTACAGAGATGGGCTACAGCAGCAGAAGTCCACACAAGGTGTTACTCATGTCACTGACATGGAAAAATGTCATCTGGTGAGTCTATTGATGACGACTGATGAGTCTGAATTTTAGCTGAAACATTCAGATGATAGAGTCAGAATTTGATGAACATCATGTAATAAATTCCTATAATGAAAAGAAAATATTGTTAAACTTATGACATTACTATGTTCTATGTTTTTCTTTTCCTATGGTGGGTGCAATGCCCCCTCTGTACTTTACAGACAAATACAAGCCGGCAAAGAAAAGAAAAATAGCATGATTTTTTTTTCTTAATTCCCATTATAATGTTAAGCCTAAACATTTGGGATGCAAACTGCATATGCAAACATTTTCAGAGCCAAGTGTCTCTGCAGATATGAGTGTTTGTTTGTGTTGCATTTGGGGGGATTTGTTCTGCTGGAGAGAAACCATGAAAGTGCATCCTCTTCCACTATCACCTCATTCTTCTCCAAGCTGCACTCCGACATGGCCTTGTCTCCCTGCTCCTGGAAGGTGATGATTATCAAAGCTACAAATATGTTGACGAAGAAGAAGGGGAACACCACGAAGTAGACCACATAAAAGATAGATGTCTCCATGCGGAAGCCGGGGCTAGGACCCTGGTCCTCATATGTGGCATCCATAGAATGCTTTAGGACCCTGAAAAGAAAAACAAAACATTGAGCTGATGAGATTTTCAGCCATAAAGAAATGCACAGCAGAGGGTTTGGTGCTTCTTAACACATCAGTACAGATTCGTTTCTCGTACTGGCGGCAAATCTGTGTGATACACTGCAAAATTGTCTGCACAAGCTCAGAATACCTTTTTAAATTCCGAAAATCACAACTATCTGCTCAGAAACTCTCAAGAATAAATCCTACGCAACCGAGAGAGCTCAAAATTAAAATTCTGAAGTATAAGATGTTAAAGGAATCAGACTTTACTGAAATATACAGGAAATCTCGGCAAATATCCATCGGACATACAGTACTTCAGATGTTTCTAACCATAGCTCCAGTAGATGCTTAGAGGGAAATACATCAGTCGATCAGAATCCCTCTCCGTTATCTATCTTTGCACCGTCACGGATTAGAAGGTTCTGCATCAAGTTAGACAAGAACTCACAACAACATTGTGGCTTCCTGTGAAGCATTTGTTACTTTTGAAAAAGCATAACAAAAATTGATATCAAAATGTCTCCATTCAGCAGACCCTCAGGGGGATGTACTCGTCTTGTGGATGGAGAAATTTTACAAAGGGGAAGCGACAAATGAAGGAGGCCATGAGGAGTGTGGTGTGTGAAGAACTTTAAACTTTAAATAGGAAAGTCTTTACAACTGCAATGTTTACATGGACCCTGTGAAGCCCTGGTTATGACGTGTGTTTACGTGCATTACATGTTTGGAATAAATCGAGACGTGGGCAAAATTGCCTCATTTACAGGGAACAGTAGAACAGTCGAAGAAAAAAACAATGTTATCAGCCTGTAGACACACCTGTCAATTCTATTGAAAGGTGTTTAACGCATAAGTCGAATTCTGGTATAATCTCGAGTGAGATTCCGCTTTATGGAGGATGAAGATATAAAACATTTTGCATTTTGGAACAACTATTTCGGTTGCCACATGGCAGTCATGTCATTTTAATTATACGTAAAAAGAATTCCATCTCCTCCTCCATCCATCCGTACCGCGCCATCTGCACATGAGATGAACTGGTCATGTGACCCCTTACGTCCCATCGTGATGTGTAAATGCAAAAAAGTGTTTCCATTTAGGGCTGCAAAGCGGTGGAAAATTTCCAATAAATTTCCAGTAAATTTCCAGAAACTTTCCATGTGAAGTTAAGCTGAGGAATTATGGAAATATTCCAAATTGGAAAGTAATGGAAATTTGGGGAATTTACCATAAATTGGGGGTAATTCAAACAAACTGGATCATATCCAAACATAAATGTAAGCTTGTGTGAAATGCTTCCACACATCAGATGGCAAACATGGCATTTTTTTGTAGAATAAAATAACAAGAAAAGCTTATAAAAACACTAATGCAATGGCATGAACAGAAACATAGCTGGCCTTCAAAATTTTTGACAATTGATGTATAAATTCTGGTCTGGTCACAGAAAACCATCTTGCAGGAGTTAGAAGAAACATTTAAGCATCACATTTGAGGTAGCTACCACCACCGTAATAAGCTAGCCTCTTAAATGGTCAATGAAATGAAAAATAGCTTATATTTAGCACCTATTTTTATTTAATATTTCCAAGTTAAACATCAATACTACAATAGATTAAATATATTTACCCCATGATATCATCAAAACTTACTTGACTTTATAAAGTCTGTGGGCTCAAATATGTGGCTTCAATAGTCTTGTGCTTTTGGCTCAAAAGTGTGGCCTCCAGGGTTGAAGAAATCATCTGTGCATGTGATAGAGGAATGCGCAGTGCATGTAGGGGGTGCGGGCTGCAGTGCCCTGTATGCATGTGTTGTTGAAGTAAATCCGGTTGTTTTAGCCAAGATTATGCTACAATATATTTTCCCCAACTAAATAAGTTTCCTGTCGAGGGCCAACATCCAACTTTGTAAATTTCAGATTTATTCCTATTAATTTTTGTTAATTCCCATATATTCCCATTAATTCCCATGGAATTAATGGAATTTGAAAAGTCCCGGAAATTTGCAACCCTAATTCCACTACACTATCGCGATTTACTTCTACTGTATATCGACTCGTCTGGAAAAACCAAATCTCCACATAGTCAGGTGAAGACGGTTTACCCCAGCTGTTGCTATCTTTAGGATTCAGGTTTTAAAGGTTAAGGCAACAAACGGCAACATGGTGAGGGGGAAGATGGTCGATGGGACACCTCGCAAGCTCCCATAAAGTCAAGTGCACAATTTTTTCATTCAAAAAATAAGATTCATGCTATAGACTGTCGGGTTACATCCAACTAAGACCCTCCTTGCGGTCATGGTACTGCATTATTTGTGTAATTCTAAACAAGTTTCCCCAGTTTATTAACTTACTTTCCACCTGCTGGGAAGCAAAATGAATGACATAAGCAAACAAGTGTCAAAGACATTTGAAAAGGATGATGATGATGAGTCAGTGGTTCTTTAACTCAGGCGCAGAATGTGGCTCTGAAACTGCTTATTCAATGAGCCTTGATTGCATCCGTAGAGAAAGCGCAGTAATTAAGCCTGGGAGAAATCAGCTGGGTTTCATCTGCGCCATAAGTTTCTGCCTCCAGGTGTGCCGTTTGTTTCAGGATAAATCACTGACACAAGAATGTTTCAATGCTCGAGCACTGCTCATGAGCTGGCGATTGAAGCCATCTTTTCTTTCGTTCCTCACGTCGATCTGATTTATTAGCCTCATATTTATGGAGCAAACGGCTGTGTGTCGAGCTGCTGTCAAAAGGAAAAGATGAGAAGGTTGCGCTGACTTACAATGGCCAGCCCTCTCCGGTGGAGACGGTGAAGAGCGTTAGGAAGGCCCAGAGAACATTATCGTAGTGAAAGTCGTACTTCTTCCACTCTCTGGGCTTTGCCTCCACATCATCCCTGTCATAATCCAGAAACTGGCCCCTGCAACGAACACAGTCAGGCTAACAACAAAAAAGATTTGAGGGCAAATAGATCACAGTTGTGTCTTTTTTTTCTGAGGTTGACTTGGACAAAGGTCAAATATTTTATTTCAAGTAGAACTAAGTAACTTAAAAAAAAAAAAAAAAAAAAAACCTCAAACAATGCTTTTCTGAATCCCTGTGGGGGTAAAAACAAAGTGTTTATGGGGTGATTCCGGGTTTTCTCACCTCCCCTAAGGTCTCTGGCCAGGGGGAGCCCAAGAAGTTACTTAGTTTTGCTTTGATATTTGTTTTTAACAAACACAGGCTATATCCAAATTCAGAGGCTCGGTCCTTCGAAGGACGCGTCATAGTTGGTCTACACAGGCCGGGTCCTCCTTAGACCGCGTAAAGCGGAAGTGACAGGCTGTTAAATTTGGATGGTCTAGCCTCCTGGGTATATCTCTCGTTGCCTCGAACTGTGACGGCGCTAAAACCGAAGCAATGCAGCTCCAAACCATCAGCCCTACCATTGTTCTGCTAATTTTAGAGGAGTTACAGCAGCTTTACCGTCATCAGGGGCATTTTTATAACTCCGGTTGAGAGAAAATCAAATCCAGGTAAATCAATTTTGTGAAGTTTAAAAGATTTCAACAATCTCATGCCAACTTTAGCTAATTTCATGGACAATAAAAATTAAATAAATGAAATGAAAATGAAACACTGTAATATGAACTTTTACACAATAATAAAATCCTAAAATAAATAAAATGAAAATATTTCTTAAATTTAGACACTTCTGCTGTCGAAGGTCCCGTTAGGATACATCGGACCGTCCTTAAAATCTGGAGGAAATAATGCCACTTTCGTAGGCTGCGTTTGAAGGAGACACAAAGGAGGACAGCCTTGGTCGCATCCCTGTGACGTAGTCTTCAAATCTGGCCTTGGAAAGACGTAGCCCTGAAATTTGGACACGGCTGCAAACATGGCTGTAGATGCATGTGCTCGTTAGGTACCTGCAGTCCTTCTCCAGACCCTTGGACTCGTCAGAGCAGTAGAAGAATTTGCCTTTGAAGAGCTGCACGGCGATGACGGCGAAGATGAACATGAAGAGGATGTAGACGATGAGGATGTTGAGGACATTTTTCAGAGAGTTTACGACGCAGTCGAACACCGCCTGGAAAACACACACACGGAGTAAAGGATTTGTGCATCTCTTAATCTACAAATGTTTGTAGATTTGGATTCATTCGCTCAAGTCCTATGTTTTATTTCCCATTTCTTTAGAAGGACTTGTGAATCATTGTTTAACCTAAGGAAAGGTGACTAAAATGAAAAGTAGATCTTTTTTTTTTTTTAATTCAAGAAGCCACCCAGACAAGCTCCATAACATTCAATCTCCTGGCTTTCTTAGCTTCTAATAATCTTTTAGTTAAAGTTTTATCTTAGTTTCATGATAACACTTAAAATGTAGTTTAGCTTGTGTTAACATTTTTACGATTGAGTTCCCAACATTTTCAGCATATATGGAAACTGCTTCAAAGTGCTAATGTGTACTGTGGATGTCTAAAACTGACCTTTCAGAGAAATTCTTCATTGCAAAAGTTACACAACTTCCCACCTGTAAAATAGCAAACCGCGCTTGTACAGTGTTTTTTGGTGTTGTTTCCCTAAGCCGGTGCGCTGTGATCTCTGTGGGATGAAGGGCTTTGCTGATTTATCCTGACGTGCAATCTAACCAATGAATATGTCGCTGCATGAGTGATCTCCATCAAAGTTTTGCGTCTGTTCCACAGCAAGGCCAGAACATATTTCTCCAGTCTTCCACCAGCCTATTTGTCAAATCGCCCTGCCCGAGTATGCAATGAGACCTGTGAATGGGCGTCTGACTGCCAACACTGATCCATCTCAGTCATTTCACTCTGATTACTCCAATCAGGCCTCATCTTTTGTCAGATCCATTACTTTTGGATGATCAGCTGCCTTCACACACCAGAGGGATGCTGTCATTTCTGCATCAGAGGATGCAGTTGAGTGTCTTGCCTTGGGAAATCACAAAATAGATATTTTGTTTTCTTAAATTTCAGAGTATCTTCACATAGTTGTCCTGAACTAAACAGACCCAAAATAGTTTTTGGGCAGAAAAATGTATTTATATAATATTTCAAACTATGAATGATGTCATTGCCTCTGTTAGAACTCCATTTACCATATATGGATAAAGTAGTTACACCTGATGGAAAACAAAATACTAAAATTCCTGTCCCTTATTATCATGAATCCATGAAAATATGGATAAAAATTGGTATTTTCGATTCAAAGGTGGTGGGTTAAAAAATGTTGTTCGAACGGGCAGTCAATTGCATAAAAATGAAGGATAAAAGGTGTTACTCCATTTTTTTTTTTTTTTTTTAAATGGTGCACTTAAGGATTAAAACAAAAAAAATCCTAAAATTTTCAGCTATAGCCAAGCTGCACACCTGTGGGAATTTTTAGTTTAGTTTATATCAGATTTATGTTCCTAGTCTTTTCTTTTGTCTTTCATCTTTTCTTTGGCTTTTGTTCGACTTTCATGAATTCGGGTCGTGCTTTTTTGTTGCAGGTCTCACACCTGGTTTCTGTTGCTGATAACCACTTCTTTCTTAGGTCATTGGCTCCCTCAGTATAATGAGGTAAGTTCAAATTCCCCCTTAGCCCTAGCCCTTGGCCCTAACCCTTCCTCTTGCGCATTCAATGGGTAGGGGTGTCCCAATTCTGGCTCAGAACAAGGGGGAGGGGGAAGTGGTAGGGCTATCTGGTCCTCGAAACGAAGATTTTCCAGAGGCACACCAGAAAATGAGTGTTATGATATTACCCACAATTTCATATGAAATGCAGGCAAAAGGGCGAGGAAACTGGCAATGGCCGCCAAGAAAAAACTCAAATATGAGTGTTTTTACGTAAAAAAAAATATGAAAATTGCTATTTTAAATTCACTCTAATGTATCATAGAGAGTTTTACTATAAATGTGAAAACATTGCTAGTTCCGTAACGTTCTTGCAGCTGCTGATGTCTGTAACGGAACGTTACTATTAAGTTTGAGTCGAAGGAGTCTTCTTTTCCTTTCATTTTTGTTTTTCGGCCCAAAGCCGAAAATATAATCCAATCACCCAGAAAAGCGAGATTATTGCTTCTGCAGAAGGCATTGCAAACTCTTCCGTAAACAGCCATGATGTCAGTTTACTGCGCCACAGAAGACTACTGGTGATGCATGAGGATTTTGAAGGGTTGTCCCATTTCTTGGGAGAATAATTCAGTCTCTGAAATGGATTTTCAAGTGCTAGGGCCAAGGGGAAGGGGTAAGGGTAGGGGTTGGCATGAAAATAAGGAATTGGAATTGTGCCATACTGCTTGACTTTCTTTGCTCGTGACCAGATCCTCATAAATTTGTCCTGAAGTTTGTTCTTGCAATCATGTGCTCCCTACAGTACAGTTTTTATACTGAGTTTTTGTCAATTATGTTGTGGCAATGTTGTGGTTATTTTAAATGACATCTTGAGTGTTCCAGGCTGCATGGTGGCGTGGTGGTTAGCACCGCAGCCTCACAGTAAGAAGGTCGCTGGTTCAATTCCCAGCTGGGGAGGGGGTTCAAACAATTCCAACCGTGGCCTTCCTGTGTGGAGTTTGCATGTTCTCCCTGTGTATGCGTGGTTTTTTTCCAGGTACTCTGGCTTCCTCCCACCATCCAAAGACATGCATGTTAGGTTAATTGGTCACTCTAAAATGTGAGTGTGAATGGTTGTCTGTCTCTCTGTGTTGGCCCTGTGACAGACCTGTCCAGGGTGTACCCCACCTCTCACCTGATAATAGCTGGGATAGGCTCCAGCAACCCCCGCGACCCTGAACTGGATAAGCGGTAAAGAAAATGACTGACTGATGATCTTGAGTTCCTACATCTGCCTGACTTCAACCTTATTAAAGCTGTCTGTCAGATTGATTTACTCAAGGGCAAAGTTACTTCCTAACCTGAGGTTTGGGAATCCCCAAGGGAGTCCTCCCAAAGTTTGGGGTTTCCCAAAGTTTTGACTGTTTAGAGACAGTTTATTATTTATTGTTTATTGTGCAGATCCCCATTAGCTTCCACCAACAGTGGTCGCTAGTCTTCCTGGGGTCCCAATTTAAAAAGACAAAGAAAACCAAGGTACAAAATACAAACATTCACAAAATGATTATTCAGTGTGATAAAAATTAAGGTGATGTCCACGCAGAGGTGAGTTCAGGTGAATCAGCTTAAGGATTTTTTTTTTTTTCTGGTCATTTGTAACATCTTGGTTTAAAAAAAGAGGAAAGAAATCAGCCAGAATGCATAACTTTTGGCGAGAATCTAGCAAATGAAAGCTAGGGGATCTACAGCTTTTTAGTATTTGCATGAGGGGGGGGGGTCCTCAGGGAAAATAGGTTAGGAACTTCTGATCTACTGGACAGAAGAACTGAATACATCAGGCTACAGAGACAGTGGAGGATAGACTGTGAACTGCGCCTGGTCCCGGGTTTCCAAACAGCGAGTTGATGACCTGCTGTCCCGATGGGATGTAATGGGCTTATGATGATGATGCGGGACTGCAACTGGGCCGGGTCAAACAAAAGCTGTGCCCATCGTCGGTGCACAGCTCCTGGAGTAACAGTGCGATAATATCCTGCAGTAATGGTGAAACCCACCAAACACAGACCACCTCTGAACAATCTGATGAATCCACACAGGAGATGCTCGGAGCAAATAAAGCCAAGCAGCTGCTCAGTTTCCTCCGCCATTGTACAAAGACACAGGCAAAGGAAAACAATCGGGTCCTCCACCACACTCGACACTCTTGATGCGCATAACGTGCATCAAGAACATTTTTGTCTTTGAATGTCAGCGTTTGATTTTATGTGAACCACAACAAACTGGGCGTTAAGCACGTTTTTGATGCCCAAATTGTGTTTGGTCAAAACGCACCGTAAGGTATGTTAATTATGAGGCAGTTTGTCAAACAGATATCTCCCAGTTGTTCTTCATGTGCTCACCCAGTACAATGACAGCATTTGACTGCCACCAGCTGCTATTTCTTTTTTTCACCATATGAAAATGTAAAATTTCAGCCATTCTGAAAGGGCCCGAGGGGCAGATTGGGTTCACCGTACCTTCAGTTTGGGAAGCCGTTTTATGGTCTTGAGTGGCCGCAGGACTCGGAGGACCCGGAGAGACTTGATGGTGTTGATGTCCTTGCCTTTGGTCCCTCTGTGCAGATTGGGAAAGTGGTTAGTTCAGGTGATGCAGTGCAGTTAACTTTCACGTAACCGAGCTCATCTCAAGCTCTGCAAACACGGTGCGGCACAGTCATACCTGTTTATACGGTTAGTGGAGGACATGCATGTGAGTGTCGTGTTATTCTTCACAAACATGCAGCAAACACTTCATCCTTTTTCTTCCCTCCTTCCTCTTTTAAATCTTTGTTCTCGTTCTCTGTCCTAAATGCTTTTAATCGTTCCTTTCTTATTCTTTTCCCTGTGGATGATTTTGTTCTTAGTCGCCATGTCCATCTTTCTGTCTTTCCTCTATCTTTTTTTCTCTTTTACTCCTTAACTGCAATAAATGTCTTAGATTTTATTCTCTTCACTGTTATTTCATTCCTTCCCTCTGCATAAAATAGCTTTTCCCTTTTATTTCTTTCATCCCTTTTCATTAATTTCTTCATTTTTCCTTCTAGCTGTTTTCTTACCACTTCTTTTTCTTCCCCTTTTCTTTTCCTTCCATCCCTAGACTCCACATAACTTGTTATGAAAGGCTTTCATACAGCAGTGAGGCTTAAAGCTGCTCCTCTTCATAACTTGGAGCAACTTCGTAGATTTAACTGCATCGTTTAAATTTTTAATGAAGGATGATAACTAGCTGCATATTTCTTAAATGTGGTATTTTTGCTTTGAACTCTTTATTTCACCCCCCCCCCCCAAAAAAAGATGTTTCTGTTGAATGACACAGTCATCTCATACTTCTCACAGTTAACGCCCAAAGAATCTGCTTCTGAGTCAGACGGCAGGTTTCTTTGCTGGAACCGCTGATTGCATTGCAGAGATCTGCAGGTTTATGGTATAAAATTGGTGATAATCATGTAAAGCTGGGTCACCAAACAGGCAATGTGTGAGAGAATTTTTACCAATCAGTGACAGTAAATGCACAAAATATGGCTGTCACGCTTGGCTACATTACAAAAACGTCTGAAGAAAAGAAAGTATGTACTGTATCTATATCTAAGTGTGCTTGTGCATGGCAAAAACTCAGAAAAGGATGCAGAGAAAGACACAGAATAGCCAAGTTAATTCTCCCTAAAGACCCTGCAATTCCTGCTACTGGCATGTCTCAGGGGGAAGTTACTGCCCAGTGAATAATTTGATCACAAAGTGCCCCTACGAGGCTGCTTTTCTGCAAAGCTTATATTTCAGAAGAGCACATTCAGCCCTCATCCAATAACTTTGAGTGCACTCTTCCTGGTAGAGCAGCAAATGATGGATGAGAAACCTCTGCTCATCATAAGACAAATGGATGTTCAGTGAAGTGGTATACGCTGTATTGTATTTTAAGTGCCTTTTCATTTAACTGATCTCTGGACAGCTATGTTTTGCATCTTTGTCCCTTTTTTCAATAAAAACTAAAGTAATGAGAAAGACTTATTAAAAACTGTTTCTCTGCTGTGAGCTGGAATCACTTCTAACAGGTCCTCACTTGCAGATTATACTGATTGAACAAACTACACTGCTCAAAAAATTCAAGGAACACTTTCAATCAGAGTATATCTTCAAACCAATCAAACATCTGGGATATTGATCTGGTCAGTTAAGTAGCAGAGGAGGCTGTTAATTAATCCCAGATGCTTTAAAAAAATGCTAAACTGTTGTAACTTCCCAAACAGGAACGGTTTTACAAGTTGCATTTGACAAGGGTCAGCGAAACAACTGGTAGCATAAGGACCCTACAGGAGGGGCAGGCAACTCCGGTCCTGCAGGTATTAGGAGTTTCCCTGCTGAAACACACCTAACTCAGACTCAATTAGCAGACTTATGCAGACCTTGACACCAAGCTCTACATAATTACAAGTTGGTGTTGCAGCAGGGAAACTCTTATAACCTGCAGGCAGAGGTGGAAGTAACTAGTTACATTTACTCAAGTTACTGTAATTGAGTAGTTTTAGTCTGTCATTTTTGAGTAGCTTTTGAAACAGGTATTTTTACTTTTACTCAAGTACATTTTGAACCAAATAATTTACATCACTACTTTGAAAACTTTCCCCATTACTGAGTAGAAAAAGGGAATGCAGGAGGAGAAAAATCAGCTTGAACGGGTTTTATGTGGAACGTTACGGATTGTTCGTGGTATTGTCCACTGAAAGGAAATCTCACTGATGATGATGATGGTGTTGAGCAGGAGATGGAGACGAGGAGGCTGAGGGTTGAATTCCCGTAGAATAGATGAAGGAAATCCTCGGCCAAATCTCAGCAGCTCATTGTGCTCATTTGTTTATTAAGACAATTGAATTTATGATTTTTGTAGCTACAGAAAGAAAAAGAGCAATGTGTTCATAAGGATTTGCTCAACATTTTCACCATCTTGGATTCTTTGATTTGGTTTTATTTTCTCTTTTTATTCTGAAAGTTTCTCAAAAACAGCGTTGAATTGGATTTATAACTCGTCCTTTTTTACAGCAAGTGACTGAAAGTAACTAAGTAACTTTTACTCTGGGTACATTTTAAATTAAGTACTTTTTACTTTAACTCAAGTATATTTTTAGATAGGTACTTTTACTTTTACTTGAGTAGAGTTTAAGCAAAGTAAAGATACTTTTACTTATTTACAATTTTTCTGTACTTTTTCCACCTCTGCCTGCAGGATGCCGGCCCTTGAGGACTGGAGTTGCCTACCCCTGCCCAACAGAGGATGCACAGCTAGTCAAGCTCCTCCAAGGTGGGACATCAACATGTGCCATTGCCAGAAGGTTTGTTGCATATCCTAGCAGTCTTAAGATTATGGAGGAGGTTTCAGGAGACAGATTGTTACTCTAAGAGAGCTGGAAGGGCTGCAGAGGGTTTAACCCACGAGCAGGACCAGCATCTGCTCTGTTGAGCAAGGAGGAACAGGATGCCATAAAAGATGACTTCCAGCAGTGCCACTGGTGTGAATGTCTCTGATCAATCAGAAACAGACTTCATGAGGGTGGCCTGGGGGCTCACTGCCCAGCACCATGAAGCTGGGTTGGTATTTGCCATAGATTACCAGAAATAGCAGGCCCACCACTGGCACCTTGAGCTTCTCACAGATGAGAGCTGGTTCAACCTGAAGACATGTGAGAGACGCGGAGAACATTATCCTTCCAGTATGTTTAACATGAGCAATGTCTCCTGTGTGTCAGTGACACTGGGGAGGTCTATTCATGGGGGGAAGCACAGACCTGTACAGGCCTGACTGCCATTTGGTGGCAGGATGAAATTCTTGGGCCTGCTGTCAGACCCTGTGGTGGTGCAGAAGACCCTGAATTCCTCCTGGTGCACAACAATGCTTTATGCTTTATGTGGCGGCGAGAGTGTGTCCGCTGTTTCTAGAGGATGAAGGAACTGATACCACGGATGGAAGAATCCAGAAGAACACCTATACAACTTTATGTGTCGGTCCATCTAACGCCTTCAGCTTGCACTGCAGAAGTTCAGCGACACCCTGGTCCAGATCAGAGAGGAGATACCTCAGGACACCATCTGCCATCCCATTAGGAACATGCCCAGATGTTTCCAGACATCACAGAAGCACCTAGTTTATACCAGTGTAGATAATCAGCACATTTTATTTCCCCACATTGAAATCTGATGCATTTTCAAGTGTTCCTCAAATTTTTTTTGTGCAGGGTAGTTTCTTTCCTCCAATCTCTTTCAGTATGTAGCTGTTTTGCTTTAAATGTCACCAATCACCTTAAAACACATGCAGACACATGCACAGTGTATTTAAATGCTGTCATTAAAGACTCCTGGTTGGAAATGTTTCTAGGAAGTTACATCACTGTTGGAAACCACCAGAAAGTCAACCTTTAAGCCAGAAGTGATAAAACAACTGAAGTAGTGAAACAGCACATGTTATTCTCTAACATGTGCTGGTGGAAGGATGGATTTCAAATCGGAAAGAATCACGGTACCAAATACCTTTGTTCAGGATTTACCATCTCACAAAGGAAAAATTCTAAGTCTGACAAAATGGCATGCAGCTCTCATGCTTGGATGACCTGCATATTCCTGACATGCAATCTGCAAAGTCTATTCTGGTCCTGCTATTCAAGAGGCCTCAACACATCGAGATGGCAAGAACAGTCTCCCAATAGCTTTCAGAAGCGCCGTGGGCAAGAGGGATGAAAAGTGTGTGCTCATGGGAGCGGGTGCATGTTTGTGTGTCCACATCAGTGCAGCACGGATCAGCGCTGATGGTAACATGCTCAGCAGCCAGGCGTGTGAGGTCACGACTCCTTGAAGACGCTCTCTGCTGAGAGGGAGAGGAGCACTTCCTGTTTAGGATTTGATGTCTAAACAGCATCACTTCATCTGCCTCTGCTAAACAGGATGCATGAGGTTTCTATGCAGCTGTAGCTCATTTCATGGAGGATTTATTAACTTAGGGGAATTTTGGACTGAACATGTACAGAAATATGGGCTCATCCTTGGGTTTAGTTGTTGATTTGTTAGACTTTAATTTGATCATTAGGATAAAACAAATTGCAATCAGAATATCTAAAATATCTGTAGCCCAGTCAGTTCTGGTTCAGTAGTTCATTGATAGCAATATATCATTTATACACACACTCAATGGCCATTTATTAGGTACCTTGCTCGTACCAGATTTGACTGCCTGTCACCATCAAAACAGCCTGAAAGGATAACTTGCTTTTTTTCAACCTGGACCTTATTTGTAGGAGTTTATACGCGCATTTACCCCATAAATTTCTGTATGACTTTGACTCCTTCAGATGATATGTAGATTAAATCGCCCTCTGGTGTACATCCATATAATGGGAGAGATGGGGCAGCCTCTCTATAAAGCATAATCTGCAGCAAAACGCCTTCATTTCACCAATACTTTAAGTAGAAGGAATGAACAAATGAGTACTATCATCCTGTGAGTTCAGAGTTTTGCGGCATGTGGTTTGTTGTTGTCTGGGTAGCGAGCTGCTCTTCTTAGCTATACTTCGGCAGCGCATGTGAGGGGGCGCGCGCGGCCGGTGGAGTGTGGAAAAAGCCCCTTATAACTAACGGAGAGCAAAATCTGGACTTACAGGACAATAGTACTCATTTGTTTGTTTATTCTACTCAAAATATTGGTGAAATGAAGGAGTTTTGCCCTAAATAAAGGCTGCCCCATCTATGTACGCCGCAGGGCGACTTAATCTAAAGATTGTCTGATGGAGTCAAAGTGATACAAAAATTTTACTGGTGAGTAAATGCCCGTATAAACCCCTAGAATTAAGGTCCAGGTTGAAAAATAAGCAAGTTATTCTTTCATTCTTGGTGGCATAGATTCAACAAGGTGTTGGATTTTGGTGCTTTTTGACATCCTGCTGGAAGTAGCCATTAAAAGATGCTGCAGTCATTAATGGATGGACATAATCAGCTCAGAGCAACAACCATGCCACATTCAAGTCACTTAAATCCTCTTTCTTCCTCATCCTGATGCTCAGTTTGAACATCAGCAAGTTGTCTTGTTGATGTCTACATGACTAAATACATTGCTGGCATGTGATTGGTTGATTAGATATTTGCGTTAACAAGCAATTGGATGGGTGTACTGTACATAATAAAGTGGCCAATGAGTGTATTCTTTTAACAAAAGAAATATACAGGCTTCAGCTGCACCCATACACACAACCCCAATTTCCACTAATAATGATTTTTAAAAGAGCCAGAGTAAGAGGCTGTAATCCTTTATCGACTTTCCTCCATGCCCACTGCATTAAGGAGAGATACAGGTGGATGACATCGAGGTGACGACTGTAATCTCTTCATAAGTTGACCGATTAAACCTACTTAATCTACGATCAAAAGAGAGGAATCAAAGCAGAATGATGGAAAAAGACTTTAGCTTTAAGCGCAGCGGACACCTGAGTTTCAAGAACAGAGATATTTAGCGCTGTGAATGTTGGTCTTCTGAAAGCTATGAGGGCAACTTCCCAATATTGTCCTTTGGTTATGATGTCCCAATATTGGCACAGGATAGATCTCTAAAAGGGTAGAGATTAAGGAAGGAGGGGGATCATGGCCATATCGCAAGCACCTCGGGATCAGGAGTGAAAAGGTTCATTTGGGAGGTTGATAAGAGGAATGTTTTGTGTTTCACATGTGGAGGGGAAAAGCAGCTCATAAGTAAAAGATAGACAGGGACAGTTCCCACCTGGCCACACTTTGCTGCGATCTGATGAGGAAAAGAAGCAATAAGCATACGCAAGCAGACAGAACAGGAAAAGACCGGCATAGAGAGGACAGAGCAACACTTAAAAGCAGATATCACACTGGCATGAAGATACAATATATTCAGATTTCAAACTTATGACATAAAGACACATGGAAAAAAACACACAAGAGACATCCAGTAAGTCTTAAAGTAATCACCATTAAAAAGAGGAAAGTAACAAACAAGTAAAATTCAATTATGAATAAAACACTGCAGTGAGGATAAATTAAATATCAAAGAAAAAGCAGTTTTTAACAAGGAAAGATGGGAAGATACCGGTAATGAGAACGTAAAGCTGTGGGTCTGCATTTACACTGCAGGATTAACTGCACCTCTTCCAAAATGAGATGTTCCTTAATTTGTCAAATAGTGTGAAGCAGAACTGAGGTCCTGACATTACTGCAAACTCTGGCTTTTTCTAGCTTCAGCTTCGTTTAAGATTTCTGTCAATTACCCCTGAACCGTCAGCAATTAAAAAGTCCCTTTCTGTGCATGAAGGCTTATATTTGCATGTCAGAGGTCACTACCAACTCTCAAGTCTTACAGTTTTTTGCATTAAGCTGAGAACAGAGAAATAAAATCTTAACATATACGGCCTATTTAACAACATCAAGCCTCCTGATCTCGGATGTGTTTGTTGTATTGGTAGCAGGTAGGTAGAAAAATATGAACAAGTTGATCCAGAATGAGCATCTTGTAAGTCACAGATGCTAAACTCTTGTGGGCTGGTGAGGTTTTAGATGTTTCTCTGCATAATCACTCCTGTCTGAGTGCTAAACTTGGAAAGTCAACAAGCTGTTGGAGCCATTTGATTTGAATCTGGTGTTGGAGCAGGCCCTGCTCAGCAGGGAAACATCTAAAACCTGCAGGACAGCAGCTCTTAGGGGCCAAAATTTGACATTTACGTTGTAAGCACTACTTAATTACTAAGACATTATTTCCTCCAAGGGTTATCGTAAATTTGGCAGTAACCAAACCAATAAAGCATCTAATAGATGGCATTAGCTAACACTCATGGAAAAGTACAAATGAAATCCAAGTACATACATAAATTTTCCTGTTGGTTTCCTTTGGTTTAGCTGAAATGTCAACTACCTGGTATGAACTCCTGACCGCTTGGAACTATAAGACAACTGGAAGGCACCATTAGGACCTGTGAGAACCTCCAGCTTGATTTTGTTCTGATTGATGGCCGTCTCTCTGCCTGAAACCACAAACCAGGCAAATCAAAGTTTTCTATCTGGTTGAAACTGGCAGGATGCCTTTCTGAACAGTATAACGCTGTGTCGATATTTATAATTAACAAAACCTTGCGACATTTCACCAGTCTATTGCGAAATCTTGTGAGATTGAAAAGTCTCTGCTTTCCACTGATATCTGTGTAAATCCGCAGGTTCAGTTTAGACTTTACACACGTACAGGTTAAAATGTGTGTCCAGGCTTTCATAGACCACCCAGTTGATGGAGATTATAATGCACTAACTGAAATGTTTATTTTTCATATACACTGTTTTGCGCTTTCGCATAATTGCACCTTTTAAGTTGAATTACAGAAATACATGAACATTTCAGGATATTCTAATTTTTTGGGTAGTACCTGTGTTATATATATATATATATATATATATATATATACACTGTATATAGGTTACAACACCACAGTGAGCATACTTAGCAAAATTTTTGCTGATGTATTACAACCTCTCACTGCCTTTTTTCCATGTATAAGCTTGTGACAGTATTGACATTAACTTGTATTTCTCCTCACTCAGCAGGTCTTGCTGAATAAAAGTTGCAGTACCTGTTTTCTCTCTATCTCTCTCTCTCTCTTTCTGCCCCCCCACCCCAGCCGGTCGAGGCAGATGGCTGTCCTCCCTGAGTCGGGTTCTGCCGGAGGTTTTTCCTCCCTGTTAAAATGGTGTTTTCCTTTCCACTGTCGCCACCACTCCGTGCTTGCTCAGGATGGGGGATTGGGATCCATTCGATCCATTCTGTTGGTTTCCTTAGCTAGGTTATTATGAATTGGTGCGAACTGATCTGTCAGTGAAGTGCCCTGAGACGACATTGTCCTGAATTTGCGCTGTACAGATAAAGCTGAATTGAACTGAACCTGTAGAAGCCAGACCTGCCAATAGCACATCAATAATTACCTTCAAGCCCTGCATTGCAAATGCAGCCCATCACACACTTTCATGATATGAGTGAATTGATGATGAAGAGCAAATGCTGGACAGGAAGTGAATGAGGGGAGGAGGAATAAAGGGGAAATGGCCGAACGTGGTAACCCATTGAGTCTCTTCTGTGCAAACCAGCACCGGTGGTGCACGCTTGCAAACTTCTGAGCAAAAACATTATGTAATATTTGATTTATGTTTATGTCTTTGCATTTAAATATCAGAATAAACGGCTTCCATTCCCTCTGTTTAATTATTAACAACATTTATAAAACCCTGAACCATAAAAAATGGGAATATTTCAAACATTATCTTGTTCACTATGCTGTATAATGTTACATATGCTCTGCTAACACACGTTAAATATCCCAGTTAGTTGTAAAGCAGGTAATTATGCTTATGTAACCTGAATGCAGCACTAACACAGTTACATAACAGAAACAGAGTAAATGCCAGTATCTTTAATCATGTCTCTGGCTGCTGTGATAAGAACAGAAAATAACAAAATATGACATTTGCTCGAAACATTTAGCTGGGAGAGGAAGGCTGATGCAGACTACGAGCTCAAATGACAGCGGCTGACGGACATGAAGGAAAGCAGAGGACGCAAACAGGAAGAGATACACGTGGAGAGATAGGCACAAAGAGCAGGCATTACCCCATGAGGCTCCTGAAAGCAATCCAAGCCAGAACACAAAGAAGAAAGAGGACAAAAAAGTGGCAAAAACATGGTCAGCAACAGATAAAAGACAGAGAGAAGCATCAATCTAAAGCTGGGGAAAGACAAAAACAAAAATCCCAGTCACAGAAAGCATCATAAAGAAAACTACTGAAAGCACATAATCAGTACGTGTTTCAAACCCTTATCATTTTAGAGATGTAGAAAGCAAATCTGTACATACTCAATGGCTAACTTTGTGTCTGAACTGGGATAGAACTGATCTAAATATCAATTCTTACTGTCTAACACACTGCAAAGTGCCATATAGTTAAAGGATAAGATACATTCACATTGGAGCCATTTTTCTATAGTGGGAAAAATGGCTCCAATGGTGTAAACAAACTGATATTGTTTAAAGTGGAGGCTACTGGACACAAATTTAGAGTTTGGTAAAGATCCATGAACATTTCCCGCATTATATGAGGGAAGAGCTGCAATGTTGCAATTAACTGGCACATAAAACCCATCTGCTCCAAGAAAATCAAGTCCTCCCGCCCCCTCATGAACTTTAAACCTATCAGCCAAATTGTGCATGCTCCATTAGCCGACTTACAGGGAAGGGTTGTGAAGGCTTCCTGTAACAATGAAAATGTCTGACATGGTCGTGGCAGAGACGTAACCCACAGGCAGCACAAAGGCCCTGAATTTCATGGGAAAATAATTGGATGCCAACATTCAAGCTGTTAGTTGGAGCTAAACACAGTGACAGGAGGGGGGCCTATCATCACTGTGCCTCATGTCAGCCCACTCTAGTTATGGATGGTGGAGAGGCTCTGACAGCAAAAACTACTTTAATAAAAGAAGATACAATGATTTCATTTAAAGGCCCAGTCTGTGAGAATAACTCCCATATAGTGGTGCCCTAATTCAATGCCTTACCTTTTCAGCATGTTATTACCACTACTGAAGCAGTGGAGAGTCACAAATCTAAAAATGGCAACATCTTGCACAAGTTCGAGTGTCCCGCCAGGTCATCTTGTACATGATGATACATCATTCTGTTTTGGTATTGATGCTAAGTTACATCACAGTGACATACAGGTATTACCTTGGGCTTTTCTGTCTGATAAGAGAGCGGACATCAACACACACCCCCTTGAAAAATCAGCTGAAATAAATTTGGAAAAACTCTCAGAAAATACAGCTGAAAGAAACGCACCATCATCTACTGGTATGACTTCTGTGAAGAGTAACAGCAACTTAATATAGAATATAACAATAAATTATACAACTGAGGAAATAGTTGCTGGACTAACCCGCCCTGTTACCAACATGACGCCAAAATAAGCTTTACGAGCTGCGTTTCCAGTTACGGTTTTTCACAAAATAAAAGTGATTGTAAAATTTTGACAAAGTGCAGTTGCGATACACATTTGTTTCCAGTGAATGGTGTTAAGGGCATAAGCCATAATTCTTGTAAATTCTCACTCTGCGAGACTCCACTGTGAGGTGGATGGAGATACCAAACATTTTGCAATTTGGAGCAACAAATGTTGCAGCTGTCCTCATCAGGAGATGAAAGCAGCGAACGATAATTCAGAGGCAAAGTCTGAATGTACGGAGCCCTCTGTTGACATCGTAAGGAAACAATCAAAAAAATACAGGCCAAATGGTACAAAGGCAAGGCAATAAGATGTCATCTCGTGGCCATGCATTATTGCATTAATAAATTTTGGCCCTGGATTACAAACGCATGGGAACGGGATAGTTAAGAAGAGGGCAAGCGTTACTTAATTATCTTAATGGCTGACTTGTGGTTAGTCATTACTCATGCATCAAGAACTATGTCCGCATGTTGTCCAAAATTAACTCGTCTCACTGAGATAAGGCCATTTGTTTTGTTTTTTTTTTCATATAGATGGGTTTCCCGTTTACAAACATTGGCCGCGTTTCCCAGATTAGTTAAGACACTCTTAACGCTGAGGTCCTCCTTAAGTCACTTCTTAAAGGTGCCTTGTTTGGACGTTGCGTTTCCCAGATGCGCTCTTAACTCAGTAGCTTCTTTATTTTCAGGAGCGGCCAGACCCACTCTTTCGACCCTTCTTTAACGTTCCCCCTGCTAAGGGAACAACAGGCCCATCTACTGGTCACTTTTGGAAACGACACTATTTCCCGTGAAAAAAAAAAAGTAGAAAATGGAAATTATTAAAAATGGACCTATTCACGGATCAGTTGTTGTATTTTGAGTCATGTTTTCTCACTCATGTCATAATGTCAATCATCTATGATGGAAGAAAACTGTATTTACCGAGTGAATGACAGAAAATATTGTGGTTAAGTTTAATCATTATGGCAAGATAGGCCTCCCTATACTTAGCTTACGTTAGATAAAGCTGTGGGTATCAACCACAGAAACAAAAACATTGCGGTAGGAATTGTACGCAAATTATCTATGAGGACTCACGTCATATTTACGCATTTGTCAGCTGTTAATGATGAGATGCACCTGCTTCGCTCAATAAAAGCATGGCCATTTACGCATACCCTTATCAGACATCATGGCTGCTTTACAGCAAATTTTGGTAGCAAACCAACAGCGTCGCCGTAGACGGAGTGACACTGTGTATGTACATGCATTCATGCGCCAGCATTTCAGTCCCCTAGATGTGCTGTCAGATCGCGCTATTCAGATGCGTTACAGGCTACCGCGCGACGAAATCGAGCGGATCACTCAAATAGTTGCTCCACACATCAGGAGGCCCACAAGGTGCAACTTTGCTCTGAGCCCAGAGCTGCAGTGCCTGGCTGCGTTGCGTTTCTACACGGTGGGGAGCTTTCTGGAGGTAGTGGGGGATGGAACCGGACTCAGCAAGGCGCGTCAGTCGCGCACACTGCAAGGGCTGGATGGGGACATTTTCAGCGCTATTGATTGCCATGCCCTGGCCTTTGCTTCTATGTCTTTTTTCCCCTTTGTCCCTCCAAAGAGAATGCTTTTTTTTACCTGCCACTTCTTCAATCAGACTTGTGGCTACCTCTCCTCTGGCGTGAAGGCCGGAGAGCGCTTCATCCTCTTGGTGGGGTTCCCTTCAGCCATTACGTCAACAAATAGCGTCAGAATGACCATTATTTATGGGGCATCTGTAAATTTCCAATCGCCTACACCTGTTTAGCACAATTTGGCCAATTACACAATATACAATGAGCTTTTCAATGAATATTTGCAATCACTGGTTATCACATGCATATTTTTAACAGTTTGTCTTCTTGCACAAACAAACGTATAAATGGGCTCAATATCAGCGTCGGAAAATAACCTCCACACTAAATGAATGGTGTCGATCGATATACCTGACCTCGATTGCTTTTTTTTTCAGCACCCCCGGAAGTGGATAGCTTCTGTTAGGACCTTCTAAAGATGTAGCGTAGCCAAGACGTTTCTCAGGAAATAAGAACGCGTGAAAGAAGCAATCTGGGAAACGGCCGTATCTTTGCGATCCTTTGTTGGGAAGAGCTTCCTTGAGGCCTTCTTTAATCCAAAGAAGAATCTTAACTGGGAAACGCGGCCATTGGCAGTTGCATGCGCCACCAAGGGTCAAAAAGCCAGTGTTTGTACTGCAGTCTATGGCCAAACACGCACTCATATCATCCATAAAAATATAAAGTAACCTGACAAAACAAGCCGAGATCGTTGTTTTAAATTATATTGTATAAATCTGTATTTTGATGACAAATAAAAACATACCAACGCAGCGTTGCCGTTTTGTTCCTATCACCATTACACTAACTTGGCAAGGGAGTCATCACCTGGAAACTGCATTTTTCTTGTTAAAACATGGATATTATTCGTGTTGGACCTCATTTGAAATTTGCCTAAAACCCTGAGTTAGAAAGCGGCTTAAACTTTCAATTAGACTTTGTTAAAACTAAAATAGGCCACAACAGTCTGCAGCCTGCAGCAGGTTCTGCTCTGGTGTCTACACCACCTCCATACAGGAGCAACTTTCACTAGTTTGGGATTAAACCAGGCAAAGACAACATCATCACTACGTTTGGAAAGGAGGCGATTCCAACTGTTAGGGACTCACCTGCATTGCTGTCGGTAAGTCTCGGTCTGGTTGCGCACGCATCCTATCTGTGACGCTGCTCGGAAACCCATCTATAGGCCTATATGTGACTGATAAAACTTCCCCAATCACTCAGATTTCAAAGTTAATGCTTGTAAATTATCATAAACATAGCTAAGAAGGAAATTCCATTTTTGTAAATGCGAAAAAAGTTTCACATTACACTTTTGTGATATACTTCTATATTGACATGTCTAAAAAACACCTTATGAGAGCGTAAAAACTTTTTTTTTGTGCAATTCAAGGTGTAATGGAAATGCAGCGAGAATTTGATTATATTAACTCCCCTGTCCAGCAAAAAGGGTGCAACCTCAGGGTGCGAGGTTCTGAAGTCCCTCTTCCTTATGAATAGGGGATTATCACGCTTACCGGAAGTTCCCGGATTTTGGACACTTCCTCTTCCGGGCCATGTTAACGACAGCCTTTCCTGCTCTGTTATACTGTTTAAATCGGATAAACTCCAAACATATTTAAGTTTTCATTCTAGACTGAAATGATACTAAGGAAGAAGTGGATCAAAGCGATCGATTCGCCGCGGTGAAGGGCCGAACTTTATAATAAAACACACGTTTGTTTGTCGCCGGTGGGGCACAACACCGGCACTTCACAGCATGCTAGCATTAGCCAGCTAGCGTTTACTGACGTGCTTAACATTGTGCATCTTAAAACACACAAACATCTGAAAATCGGGTCTGTACCTCCCCGTTTCCAGTGGAACAACTGGGGACTGCCAAGAAAGGAGACGCTTTCAGATGCTTGTGTGTTTTCAGCCGCACAAAGTTAGGCACGTTATCGAGCTGGCTAATGCTAACACGACTGCGCAGTCTGCCGGCTACAAACAAACGTGTATCGTTTTATTATAAAGTTCGGTACTTCACCGCGGCGAATCGGTCGTTTTGATCCTCTTCTTCCTTAGCATCACTTCAGTCTGGAATGAACACTTGGCATTGGCGTTTATCTGATTAACAAAGTTTAACAGAGTAGTAGTCGGCGGACTACTGTTAGCAGGTTAGCATTAGCCAGCTTGATGACGTGCCTAACTTTGTGCGGCTGAAAACACACAAGCATCTGAAAGCGTCTCCTTGTTTTTGGCAGTCCCCAGTTGTTCCACTGGAAACGGGGGGGTACAGACCCGATTTTCAGATGTTTGTGTGTTTTAAGACACACAATGTTAAGCACGTCAGTAAACGCTAGCTGGCTAATGCTAGCATGCTGTGAAGTGCCGGTGTTGTGCCCCACCGGCGACAAACAAACGTGTGTTTTATTATAAAGTTCGGCCCTTCACCGCGGCAAATCGATCGCTTTGATCCACTTCTTCCTTAGTATCACTTCAGTCCAGAATGAAAACTTGAGTATGTTTGGAGTTTATCCGATTTAAACAGTATAACAGAGCAGGAACGGCTGTCGTTAACATGGCCCGGAAGAGGAAGTGTCCAAAATCCGGGAACTTCCGGTAAGCGTGATAATCCCCTATTCATGAGGAAGAGGGACTTCAGAACCTCACACCCTGAGGTATCACTTCAGTCTGGAATCCATGAAAATTTCAGCTAGGGTTGGTGTTTATTCACGTTATCTACGAAGTAAAGCAGGGACATTGAACTGGACCGGAAGTGGGCCCTCTAACTGTTTAAAACCGGAAGTTCGGAACACGGAAGCGTGATAATTCCCAAATGTCTCTATCTGGTAATCGCTATACTAACGTAGAATCTCCTTTTCTCCCGATTATTATTAATTTTTAGTTTCTTTGCTATTTGTCCCTCCCTCTTATGGGGCAGAGCGTGTGGATGGTCTTCCATTTCAATGGAAAACGGCAAGTTGAATGATCCATGGTCGTCTTTGCTCGTTTCTCCTCCTCCCCCAACAACATGCAGGGATTCACAGCTAAAACGCATAAGGCTAACAAGTTTGTCCCCTCTCGACTGAGGTGTTCAGAGATGGCGATGCAACATGGCAGCCTTCAGCTGGGTGCGCCTCTACCTATATTTTCATCAACAACTCATTCTCAGCTATGGTAACACTTTCATTTAGATGTGATTGTGATTAGATTTCAGTAAAATATGTATGAAAGCTATGTTTAATTTTTGCTACTAAATAGTCAAATTAGTGACACGCTGTACCTTTAAGGTGTAATACAAAAAGTTACTTACGAGCAGGCAAAGGCCACCAGGGCTCCACTGACTACAATGAAGTCGAGAATGTTCCACAGGTCACGAAAATATGAGCCAGGGTGGAGAAGCAGTCCCAAGTCAATCATCTAGAGTCAAACAGTATAAGCAAATTAGAAAAAAACACAACAAAGTGAAACAGTTGAAATCGCAAGCACCCAGTTTTTGACACAGCTTTGTCCCATTCACACAGAGATTCCTTCAGATTCCCCCCATATTTTGATCACTTTAGATGGTGGGATCTTCATATCTCCACAATTTTACATTGAGGAACATTTTTCTGAAACTCAAAGATGCAATTTGTCCCAGGTTGGCAAACTTCTGTCCATCTTTACATCTCTGAAATACTCCTTTTATACACAGTCATGTTACTGACCTGTTGCCATCTAACCTAATTAGTTGTCAGATTTTCCTCCACTTGTCTGATTTGTGCCAGTTACAACTTTCTGAGCTATGTTGCTGCCATAAAATTCAAAGCTGGTATTTTCCATGAAATAATAAAATTTCTCAGTTTAACATATGGATGTTGTTTACACTCTACTGGGAATAAAATATTTCCAAACATTTATTCCCAACTTGAATTATTTACCAAGTTAGTGCAAAGCAAGGTGCATTAAAACAATCTCACCTTAATCACCATCTCAAAAGTGAAGACTCCAGTAAAGACATAATCCAGATATTTCAGAACCTGTAAACACAATATTAAAAATACAGTCTTTCAAGAGAGTCACTCGCTAATCCAGTCACAGGTGTTTGCAGTGTACAGTAATACTCCTCATTCAACATGCATACAACATGTTCGTATGTCCTGCCAGAGGTTAGCTTTGCATTCTCCTGCACATGCATGCGCTCCCTTAGCATACTCTAATATACACAAGCAAAACACATGTACACACACCGTCACCATCATCTATCAAGTTTGATCTCAGGTCACATGTCTGCAAGAACTTCATATCTATTCTCATCTAGGTCAAAGATGTCACGCACAGATATTGAAAGTATCAAACATGTAACTGCTCATGCTGCATGTTTTCAAAGCATTTTAAAGTCAACCACTGTAAATTGAACTGTTTGTCCAGAAATGATTTTAAATAGCTTGTTTTTGTGCTTCCCATGTCAATGTGAACACACTGCCAAGCTCTGTTGGGGAGTTTGTCTCAATCAGTCCAAATGAATCAGCCTGTCGGCCCACTTGAGACATATTTTCTTATCTTAACCCCCGTCACTTGTGTGAGCAGCACATCTTCATGCAAATACTTGTTTGTGTGTGTTGATGGGTCTGAGAACCAGTGTGCTTTGTTGTGTTTCTCCAGATGTTTATTTATGAAGCCTAGATGTCAGCTTGACTCACAATGTTCCGCGGTGCGTTGGCTTGGACGGGGTCCTCGGCTGCCAGGGTGATGCTGCTCATGGTAATGACCATCAGGATGCACATTTCAAAGTAGCGTAGGTTGACCACATAGTGACACAGCCGTCGCACCCTGAAAGACCGCACAGAAGCTACAGTCAGTAGCAGCAGGTCACTGGGTACATTTAAGTGATGTCCCTCTAACTAGACAGTGGACAACTGGATTTCTATCAGTAATGTACAAGGTAGGCAGGTGTCAGCAGAGGGGTACCTCTTGATTGAGGGTCATTGCATTAAGAGACCATATTTGTTAAGCTTACCATTCTAAAGCAGACCTATTCACTGTCTGCTATTAATAATTTGACAGTACATCGCTTTTATTTGTGACTCTTCTCCTTTGATCTTTATTTAATGACACTGTAGTAGTTAAAAAGCTTTTTAATGTAATAGATTTTTCTCTGCAAATTGCATAAACACCAGATTTTAGCAGATCAGTGCGGATGACCTTAGTTTCTTCCCAGTACATAATGGACTGGGAAAACCACATTGGATGAAGCCAAGGTCATCAGCACCGAAAGCTACCATCACTGGATCAGGAAGGCCATCGAAATCAGGAGGTGGGCCCAAGGACTATCAACAGGGATGAGAGATCATAAACATTATCCCACGCCTTGGACGTTGTCCTCCACAGTGTGCCAGACGGCAGGGGGCATAGTCGTCCCTGTTTAGACAAATATCAATCTGATTGGACATTCTATCGTATCATAATGCATCATATACCTAACTGTTCTTATCCCATCTAATCTCACACTAATGGATTTCATCTTATCCTATCGTTTGTCAACCAAAGATACTTTATTTATTATACTGTATAATATCTTATCCTATTGTATTGTATCATATTATATGCGATCTACTGTATCATATTGTATAATATCTCTTCTTTTTCGCATCTTGTCCTGTCTTATCTCTTCTGTTCCAGAGATGGCATTAATACTGGGTTTGAACTGTTACCAACCTTTGTTGGTCTCTGAATCTGATTCTCGCCTTGGGTGCGTATGGTCCTGGGTTCAAATCCCGGACGAACCCCCATTTGTTCAAGAGTACCCTCCTGCAGTTACAATGGCCGACAAGGGCGCCATCATGCATCCAATCCATACAGGAAGTCTCAAGCAGAAGTTAGTTAAACACCGCCAAAAGTAACTATCTGCGGCTTACAATCAGATGCGTGTGGTGTAGTCGGGTGGTTAGGGTTAGGGGAAGGGTCAGGATTAGGGTTAGATTTTAGTAAGTTATATGGAGAAGAAACTTCTGCTTGGGACTTCCGGCATGGATTGGATACATGGCGACGTATCGTGACTGCAATTGGGTCCCTCTCCATTTGTCACCAACCTGGTTTAAAGTGGTAACAAAAAGAGGAGTCCACACCATGCAATAAATTTGCCCAATTAATATCTATTCCAAATCATAGTAAAATCATAACAAAATAAACTAAAGTGGGGTGTGGAATTGTACATCTGTGGTAAATGTCTGAGCAATGTTGGATAAAGATGAGAAAAAAAAAAAAAAAACTAAAGAGAAAACATTGCTGTGTAGTGCTGCTGAATGGCAGCAGAGAGAGCAGGCCTGCCTGAGAAGGCTTTTGTAAGTATGGCCACTCCCCCACCACAGGTGAAGCCACTAACAATTAACCAAATAAGAAAAAAAAACATGGGCCATCACAACATATTCTGCTTTTCATCAAATAAACACCATGTAACTTTATTACTTTAAAAATATTTTTCTGACTCATTTTTGTTGGAAAATTTACATTTATTATGTAGAAGTCTGGAGCCACTGTTGCCTTGTCACATCCAGAGGATGAGGAACTGACTTTCACCTCTTTTTTTTTTCCTGGGACACTCCATCTCTTTATTTTCTTTTATGCCACCGCATCACACATCAACAATTTGATATCAACACATTGTCCATTTTGAACGCACACTGTAGTTAATGGGAATGGCAAGGGACAAAACAAGAGTTAACACTGGCCTGACTTTTACTGGCTGGAGAGAGCTCAGAAAAGAGAAAGGATGCAAGACAGATGGTGGATTAGCTGCCATCAGGAAAATCTGCCAAAGTTCAGAAGTGCAACCTTTAGTTTTTATGCACCTATTATTGAACGAACCTTCTAATAACTGAATAATTCACAAAACCAGAAAAGGAATTAGGTATTGCAAGTATATACATCAAATTTAGTTGTCAAACTTTTGAAATAAAAAAAGAAAGATGACATTTCCTTTAATTTCACCAAGCTGTCTTCATTACATAGACATGGTGATGATTCTTTAAAATATTTGCAATTATACGGTTAATCATAATGTTATCTTATTTTCAAACAAAACCCAAACAAATTATAAAAATAGTGGAAAAAAGCTGATGTGACACAATGATGCTGTAACTGTTAACTTGTTGAAACAAGGGGGAAAAAACAGCCGTAGACACTGAGCATGACTATCGGTCAGTTTCAGGGAAGAAATCAATGTTGAAATCCTGGTTGTTGCTCACTGGGGAAGCCTTAAATATAGATCAGTTGCTCAGTTCAGGGATCAACTTAAGCCTCAGCTAATTCTTTATTAGACAATGTTTTTTAGTCTATTTAGTGAAACCAGGCTCAATCTGGGTCATAGAACAGCACCAAAGGGCAAAAGTCAATAAACTCCTAATCCCTAAAACATAACAAAATAATCCTGAACTAATTCAGTCTGAGGGGCTCCATTGGTGGAAGCATGTTGCTTTAGATAGAGGAGACATTATCACTCCAATCAGAAAGTGTTTTCATGAGCAGCTCTGATATGTTTGTGAAAATGATGCTGAATAAACATGAACGTAACATTAGTCAGGGGTTTTCCTTGAAAACGAATGTTAATTAAATCATCTCAGATGTTTAAAAATATACATACATTGCAAAATTTCCATACTTAGTAAGCCGTTTATGCTTATTGTGCATCACTCCTCTGAGACACCTTCCAGTTGTGACTTACGGGTTTGTTTGTCCGAAGATGAACATTGAGCTGTAGGGAAGGATCTGCCGAGGCCCATTAGCTGCCTCCTCCTCCTCCAGATCCTTCTTCTCCTCACTGAGTTGGAAGTTGTCGCAGTCGATGTTGTTCACTGGTGTAATAAAGACAGAAAAATTCATTTAGCTCAAATACACACAAACGCGAACAAGCAGGCTAAAAGAGAACACAATAGAATAGTTTTTTACAACATCAGTGTTTTATTGCTCACCTAATATTTTTCCTATTTGTTTATGTAGCTGTTTAGTAACTCTACCTTTAACAATCCATCATCTGAATAACTAGATGTCTCATAAAATGGTGAAAGGCAAGACTAAACATGACAGTGAAACCTAAATTATAGCAAATAACAAATAGTTTTTAAAACAAAGTCAGTGTTTTCACAGTTAAAGGGTTGCTATGTCTCATGGAAAATCAAAAACACTGAGTTCACACACATCGTGTTTGTCAGATTACTTCCTCAG
The DNA here is from genome assembly GCA_023101725.1 of Atherinomorus stipes. Lineage (NCBI taxonomy): Eukaryota > Metazoa > Chordata > Actinopteri > Atheriniformes > Atherinidae > Atherinomorus > Atherinomorus stipes. The sequence goes on from JALJCO010005905.1 coordinate 153,917, forward strand.
GCTCTACACAAACATCCTTAAATTCAGTCTGTAAACAGCTGAGCTGCTAAATCTGGTACCATAGAAATGAAGCAAAACAAAAGCTGCATCCATTTTAATCACAGCAGTAAGATAGAGTCGTATCAGATGGCCTCTTGTTTCTTTTATTCTCTACTTTGCCACCAAGCAGCTAGACTTCCTTTTAATCTTTTAAAAGTAGTCTTGATCAATGGTTCTCCTGGCTTTCCAGATGTCTTTCAAAAATTTATGTTGGCCATTGTCTGCTTTTTCACTCATTTTAAGCCCAGTCCTTGCATTCGACTTGTTTATTTAAAGCCACTTAACACTGACCTATGACTCATCCAAACATTAACTGAAGGGATGAACAGTGTTGTATATGGAGAACAGATATAATAGCAAGAAATCCATATAAGTTACATCTTTAGCTACTTTTCTCCAAGCAGCCTGTGCAGAGACAAATCCTTTGTTTCCATTTCTTATGTTGCATATGAAAAACATCAATAGCAACAGAGTTTGACAGACATAAATAGTATTTTGGTAACAACAAAGTGATTCCCAAACAGTGGCGGACTGGCCACCGGGACCACTGGGACATTTCTGGTTGGTCTGGAAATCTGCCCTACTGAAGCTCACACATAAGCAGCAAAGTTTGGCACAAACACACCCCCTCCTCTTTTATTGTGAGGCTATCTGTGACAACACTGCAGATTTTAATAAAGCATTCTTAAGAAAGGAAAACAGGAAGAAAAGACTGAAGTATGCCACATGACCCAAGAACTGAACTGAAAATCTGTGGCTAAAGGTCTGATAGAGGGCTGAACGCTCCCCCCAGAGCCCAGACCTCAAACATCACTGAAGTAGTGTGGGTTCACCTGGTCAGGGAAGTTCTCTGGAAGATGGAGAGAACAGATCAAAAAGGCAGAAACACCCAAATAGGAGCTTTGGAAAGTCCTTCTAGAATCCCGAAGAATAATTCCTGAAGACTTCAAATGAATTCACAAAAAGTTAGATGGTTCAGACTGCGTTGAAGACAGTCATGGGAAACATTACGTTTCAAGCTCATTGGATTTTATAAATTAGTTTTTAACACCAATGTTTGTACATTTCCATAAACTGCTGAACCTCAGTCCTGTTTCCCTAAAATATATACAGTCGTATATCTTTAAAAATTTAGGGAGGCACAATATTTTTGCCTAGCAGATACTTTGTATATCAAAGCCATTGACAATTTCTGTTATGTAGGACAAAGCTTTTTAAACCAGTTTCTATGGAGAGATTCGGGCATGTGGTGACTGTCTTAATTACCCTTAATTACACTTAATGACTTTGCAGCAAACTGATGACTTGTTGAAATATTATAACAAGATCTAAAACAGAAATTTATTTACACAGAGGACATGCTGTACTCACTGGGTATGATGGTGGTTTCTCCGGGTGGGGCGGTGATAGTGACGGGGATGTGGATAGCATTGCTGTTTAGGCCGGCCTGGCTGGCCCTGGTGGAGTTTTTCTGGTTGTCGACATCTTCCTGCTTTTCACTGAGAGTCATGCTGCTCCGCATGGGTTGTGAACTGCAGGCAAGGCTACCCTCTTCAGCATCTAGCTGCCTCTCTCTGGGAAAAAAAAAGAGTATTGTATCATTACACAATTCATACATTATGTGTATTGTGACACATACAGTATGTGTATCACGCCAAAATCCGAAAAAAATAATATATATATATATATATATATGTGAAAATCATGTGAAAAGTAATTCCCATGCATAAACCACAAGTGGAACACTTTTTTGACATGTGGATTGTAAAAAAATCCCAAATAAAAAAAAAAAAATTAAAAATAACATGTGGAGGATATATGGATAATGTGCATCAAATGTGGTGAGCATGTGCATTATCATGTGATCCGCATGTACTTCACATGTTCTTCACCAATTGGATCATATCAAAATGTTCCAAAACCACATGTTGACTATGTATTGTTCACATATGCTTCACATTAGGGTCAAATGAAGATGTTCCAGAACAGTGTTTGCACGTGTTTCTATTTTTACTTGTGCTTCACATGTTCCTTACATTTGCATTTACATGTGATTCACATGCAATTCATGTTCTTTACCCATTGAATTATATAAAAATGCTCCAAAACCACATATTTGGACAAGTTGACCACATGTGGTTTACATGTGCTTCACATTAAGAACACTTGTAGATGTTCCAAAACAACATTTGCACATGTTCTTTTACTTGTGCTTCACATGTTCCTCACATGTGCATTAACATGTGGTCAATAAGTAATTCACGTGTTCTTCACCCAATGGATTATATAAAAATGCTCTAAAACCACATTTGGACATGTTGACTCTGTGTAGTTCACATGTGCTTCAAACGTGAAACACATGAAAATGTTCCAAAATCACATGTTTGGACATGTTGACTACGTGTAGTTTACATGTGCTTCACATTCGGATCACATGATGATGTTCCAAAACAACATTTGCACATATTCTTTTACTTGTGCTTCACATGTTCCTCACATGTGCATTAGCATGTTGTCCACATGTAATTCACATATTCTTCACCCATTGGATTATAAAAATGTGCCAAAACATGTTGACTATATGTGGTTCACATGTGCATGGACATGTGGACCACAAATGAGTCACATGTGGATCCCATGAAAATGTTCCAAAACTACATGTTTGCACATGTGGTCCACATGTTCTTTACACGTGCTTCACAAACTTGTGATTCATACGTGCTTCATGTTTTTTTACATGTGTATCATATGAAAACGTGGTTCACATGTGCATGTACATGGAGCACATTGAACACATGTGAAGCACATGTCAGGTATCAGCAGCCTTACCTGTAACATCTGGAGCCATTCTTGTTCCTCTTGCTGTCGTCTCCGCCCAGAGTGGACTGAGCTCTGACCATGCGGGAGCAGCGCCCCTTCCTCTCATCGTTGCCCTCCCCTCCGCCTCCCCCCCTGCCTCTGCACTCTCCCTGCGCACCGTTAGCTAAAAGGCCATTTCCCTCTTTCGGTTGGCGACGAGAGTGATGGTGGCGGAGCCCCCTCTCCTCTCCTCCTCCTTGTGAATCACCATCCTCTTCCTCAGGGGAGCCAGCCTTGTGGTGGTGCCGGTGTCCCTGCCCTCCATCTCGCCCCTGGCTCCTCTCCCCTCCCCTCTCTTTTGTCTGACCGTCTACATTCTGTTCTCTGCTCCTGCTGTGATGTGTGTGATGCCTCCCTCCCCGGCCGTCGCCCCCGTCGCCATTCCTGTCGCGGTGGCGGTGATGCTTCCTGGAGTGCGTGTGGACGCTGTCTCCCAGCCCGTCCTGTTGGGGACCCCCTGCTTCCTCTGGACCTCCCTCGGGTTTGTCGCCGTCCTTGCCCTCCACCACGAGCGGCCGATCCATGTGAGTCTTCATGTCAGGATGCAGGTGGAGGGCGGTGGACATCCGGAGGCGGTCCTCGGGGTCGAGCTCGTTGTACAGGGCCTCGCTGCTCGCCCTCATGTTGTGTCGCCTCAGCTGGCTGGTCCTCTGCTCCCACACCGACATGGCCTTCGCAGAGCGCTGCTGCTCCTTGCTGCAAGCATCAAACCAAGTTCACAAGGAAACATGTGGCATTAAAAAGAAAAGCTACGGAAACATTTTCTGATTTATCTCTACTCAGTTAGTTCTTGTTATGTGTGAGGTTTAAGTGAACACTGCAACCCAGTTTCATCCATAGCTCTAAGTTAATGCTTCCATTTATTTGAATGACAATTAGAAAGCCACTGATAGGGTAAAGATCTATGGATGTGTTGGCACAAATGTTCACCATGGTAAAGTTTTCCCTTACCATGCTTCAGTATCATAAAGAGCCATAAAATACTGTAATGCTGAGTCATGGTACATGTGCTGATCACAGGTGGCTCACAACTTATTTTGCTTTAAGAAGACTGAAGCATTCCTTCGTGATTTTGACTAAACCACAGAAATTTAAAGACATTCCTCAAGGGAGAAACGTCTCACCAATATTGTTGCAAATGAAACCTATTTGGTACTGTACACACAGACAGCATCAAAGAGGTGAAAACATCCACATTGATGTGATCATTTTTCTCCTCTCAGCAACTCATAGCTTTTTGTACGGATGAGAAAGGAGGCAAAGGGCAACTCATCTTTGCAGCGTTTTCATACAGTCCCATTCAAGGCTCCCTTTGCAAAGCAAATGTTTAAACTGAAAGCAGGCTTTATACGGAGATGCACGCCGCTTCCTAAAAACCTTTTTCACACACACAAGAAAGCCTCGTTTATCTGAAATAAAAACTTGAGATACAACAAATGTAATCCAAATAAAACTGAGGAAAGCTACTCGAGTAAAACCATTCAAACATAAACTACTGATCTGTCAATGCTAGACTCTGTAAGGAAAATATTCCAGGCTTAATTTCACTGTGTGTGCATGGATTATAAAGCCCTTAATAGCCTTTGAGGCTCCAACTAAGATATTAAAATGAGTGGAACCTATTAGAAATGAGACCAAAAAGAGTTATTGGCTTCTGTTATTACTCTGCCTGCTCATTCGGCTGCACAGAAATAATCTCTTGCTGTAGCAAACCTTATTTAAAGAGAAATTTTTTTAACATCTTTCTTCAAAAGTGGAAATGTGAATGCAGCAGGCAGGGAAAAAAAAAGGAAAAACATGCTATGAATTATGGCCACTCCCCACATTTATGGGGAAGAAGATGGTCAGAAATTATACAAATGGGCATTTTCACAGAACAAAAAAGGATTTGAAATAAATAAAAATCCTTTTGTGTTTACAATCCTTCAATTTCTCATGTAAGAAGGCTCTGCATACTGTTTCTCTTTGTGACAGTATGATTTATTTACATGGTAACGTATGGGAGAGTTAATTTAGTTCCATTTGGTCACCTGAAGCTCGAGATACGTCGAGTAGGGGAGCAGTAGACAGTATAACTCCTAAAAGACACAAAGACAGAAGACAAAAGACACAGGACAGACCCACAGACAGGTGAAACACACACATACAGGTAGTGTTTGCATGACTGCAGAAAAGAAAAATGAGAGATGTTACAGTGGCGGGATAGGAGTGTTATTTTCTAATATATTATATATTATAACAAAACACATGCACACTGAAAAGGAGGGCAGTTCTGGCTATAAATTTGTGTAATCACAAACAGAAGGACTGTATGCTGTATTTATGTACAAATCCATAGCTGGTGGTTAAATTCTTGTTCACCATTGCTTTATGTTGTGTTTAAAGCCATGACCTGAGGTCTAAAACAACAAACACGCTTGTGAATGTCACATTATTGTAATCATTACTTTTTATGGAAGCACCAATGCCAATAAGCTCAATAAACAAAGTAAAGACTGGTTAATTAAAGGTTGGAGATGAGGCGTGACTCAAAGTCTGAGTAAAGGAAACACAGCATGAAAATGCGTCAGAGAACAGATACTTAAAACATGTTAAAAAAAAATTAGGTATATGCTGTACTGAACTAAAGGTTTTAGATTTGGAATTACAAGGTTGTCGGTTCTAGGTTTCTAGGTAAACCCCTGATTTAAGGCATGCAAAAATGTGATATAATGAATGAGCAAAAGACACATTAGTCTGGACCAAGCTAACTTATCAATTGGCTGTGAATTAGGCAACAACCCAGCTAACTTACTAGAAGTTGCAGAGTTAGATGCTCATTATTCTGGAATAACAGCACATAGTTGCAGTGAAAGACGTCTATTACCACCGACTTAAAGTGAAAAATAGATACATCACTAAAACAGTCAGGCTGATTCTCTTCCTTTTCCAGTGTTGTGGTCATGTTGCAGCAATATCCCTGCTGACATTGCCATTTTGGGAATATTAGTTGCAATAAGCTAGTGAGATGTTTTGCCGTTGACATGGAAAAGCTGCCCAAATTTGCAGAATTGAGACTGCTCACTTAAACCGGAATAACAGTGCAGATTTAGAAAGAGAGAGAAGGGGACCATCACCAATTCCTGCCTCATTATCTACATGATAGTTTTACTAAATTTTACAACTGATGGATTTTCACTGTTAAGCAGATTCATAGCACCGGTGGTTCAACATACAAGTGAGGAGCAATATGACTTAAAACTGCACTTTCCAGGTTAATAGCTTTTTTTAAACAGATAAATGTGATTTTATTTCTTTTTTTGTGATTTTATTGAAGGATCACATTTTGTAAGCTGTTTTTATTCCATCGGAGGCTTTTTTATTTGGCAACTTAATTGGAAAGTCGTGTTTTTGGCAACATGGGAGGAGATTTTATCAATTCTAGTTGTTTTCTGTGGAGGACCTCTCTGTCAACTTAATTTCCCAATTGGAACAATAAATAAATTGCTTGACTTGATTTGCTATACTGTAGCAATCATGAAAATATTAGTAGCAACAAGCTAGCTAGATGTTTGGTCTCTATCATGGAAAAACATGAGTGAATTTAGGCTGCTCACTAAGACTGGAATGATGGGACATGGGTTGGAGTGATCACCACCAATACCTGCATCATGTTTTATCAACTGGTGGTTTCATAAAATTTTACTGCAGAGGGATATTAAATGATCAACATCTCTGCAACGGACAAACTGATTTTCCTCCTCCCCCACATGCTGCACCAGTATTTCTGCTGAAACTCTTGCAGGACATTGCCATCATAGCATCTTTGGTTGCACCATTTAAGAATGCTGATAATTTGGTGCACAACTGGAAGCTGGGGGGAAATATTTGATATCTCCAGTGTGCATGTATAATTTTGCATCCAAACAATTTCACTCTGTCAAAATGAACTCCAGGTTCACTGGTAATGAGGTTCATATGAGCTGATGTGAGATCTTTAAATGTTGCATCTTGTTGTGGACTCACATTTTATGCAAATATTTTAATGTTAAAGGTGATGGTTACAAGTTTAACTCCTTCCTGCCAGTAGGTGGCGCACCCACGATTACTTACTCAATTAGCATTAGAAACATTACAGAACCAGCTAACCGTTAATTAGTTAATTAACCTTGTTTCGTTTTATGTCTGCTTAAACTTGAGAACTGTAACGCAAGGAAGATGCTATTTCTATACAGAGCAGTTGAGCTAGCAGCTCCTGAGCTAATACTAAAAGTGCAGAAATCCTTTAGTTTTGATGATGGCATGGATGTAAATAATCATATATTTTTGTTTTTTTTTTTTCTTTTGTTTTTTTTGTGGCTGATACAATACCGATATTATCTCATCAGCCTTAGCGGATGGCCGTTACAAACTGCCAACATTTGGGGGCAGATATTTGGGGCCGATACTACATTTGACCACAAAATTAATATAACTCTTTTCAGATAAAAAAGAAAAAGCCACCTCAAATAAATATAAAGAGAAACGGTGCACTTGTAACAGTATCAAAAAGAAACATTAAGCTTATGGTGTATATATGTGTGTATATATATATATATATATATATATGTATATATATATATGACAAAATTATGGGGCAGTATTGGCCAACACTCCCAGCCTAAAATATCATCCGGTCGATGTATTGGTCTATCTTTATTTTGGACCTTATCTTGGAAAATTGATAAAACAATTATTTAAATGCTCTGATTTTTTTTTTTTTTTTTTTGGTAAGATGAACACTTTTATTCTGCACCCGTCTAGACATTCTGTAGATGTATTATTTTTGCAGGTATCACCTAGAAAGTTTACCTGTAAGGCTACAAAACACATTTTCTTTGATCTACTGTAACAAATTTTGATTTACTCATGTTTTATTCATTTAGCTGCTTGAATATTACAACTTTGTTTTCTGTGCTTTTTATGTGATCTAAAAGTCAATGAAACATATTTTTCTTTACTATTTTGTGCTCCATAAGGCAGCCTTTGAATACACTCCATTTTATAAGCAATGACAGGGGTGATGACTGTTTAGTTTTTTGGAAGGTCCACAATAAAGGATGGCAAAAGAGAGGGCATAAGGTAAGAGGAGAGGAGAAATGTCCAGAAAGGAGAGGAGGCAAGAATAGCATCACAATCCAAGAGGAAAAGGGAATAATCACAGAGGTTACAGCAGAGACTTAAGAAAAGGCAGATGAGAGGTGAAGAGTTAAGGAGGTAAGGAAGGAAAGAGAGGGAGGAGATGAGGAGGAGAATATTGTAACAGAGAGAGATAACTCACGGTGACTGAATGCTGTTGATGGACGACCTGCGAGAGAGTGCATCTCGATTTTGCTTTACAAAACTGTACATGCAGAACAAAAACAAAAGAAAAAAAAATGAGACACAGATGTGAGGGGGACAGGTGGACTGTCTCTCAATCTCTCTGTCCACCTGTCCCCCTGTTTCACAGTGTACGGCTAAATCTGTGCAACCACTTCAATAACACAACAGCAACAAAATCCTCTTGGTCAGCAGTGACATTTTAACAACAACAAAACCTTTCAGGAGTTTCATTTCAACATGAGAAAAGATTAAAACTGATCTTTTAGTACTAATTAATTTCTTTAAAACACATATTTAAAGTATGATGCTCTTCAGTTTGTTTTGTTTTTTCTCCTTGGAATCAAAGTCATGTTGTAATAAAATCCTGAGTTTATCTGCACAGTACACAAAGCAAATAAACATAATACATTTAAAATAAAGCCACCAGCCTGTAACCACACAGTTTAATGAACAAATTAAATCATCTTGAGAACGCTGACAATGAATACATAAAAGTCACGTAATTAGAGTAATAACAGTGAGAAAGGGGAAAAACTGAGACATAAGTGAGTTACAGCACTGATCTACAGAGTAAATGACCTCATTCATAGTGAGGAAGACGGCAATTAAGGAGCGAGTGTAAGCTGAAGAGTTTGTCAAATGAATAAGACTGTAAATCTGCTCTGTGCAGAAGCATTTCCATTTACAGGAAAGCTAATTTTGTGTGAGTGGCATGCACAGAAGATCTGTGCTGGTTTTGCTCCATAGCAGCTGAGCACATGACATAAGGTACCACTATACTGCCAAAAGTATGGGGATGTCTGGGAGAACCTGTTCTTAATCTGTAGGGTTTAGTATAAAATGTCATCCCCACCCTTTGCATAATAATTCAGTACATTCACTTCTTCAAGAGAGGGTTTCCACAAGGTGTTTATAGAGTCTGTATAAAGATTTTTGACTTTTCCAGAAGAACATCTGTGAGGCTCTGATATTGAGAAAGAAGGCCAGCTTATTGTCTCTGCTCTAATGGGCTCTATGCACAGCTCCACTACTTCCTGAACTAAGGTAGCTCCTTTGTTTCCTGTTCATTACTGGATGAACTAATTAACCCAGGTGTGTCTGATCTCAGTAACTGGCCAGACACACCTGGATTAATCAGTTCATCCAGTGATGAAAGAAAGGAAAAAAAGGAGTCTACCTAAGTTCAGGAAATAGTGCAGTCGTGCATAGAGCCCATTCATCCCAAAGATTGGTGCAGTCCAACCTGTACATACTCTGTGTTGGATAAGGAATTGAAGCACCAAGAGCTGATGAACATCCTGAGAACTTGTTTATTTGGATTTATTTGTTATAATTGGGTTGTTGTCCCCGTTTGAAAGGGCATCTCTTATATCGCGTTTATCAAAATGGCTGAAATAAAACATTTCAATGCAATAGGCTTTATGCACAACTCCACTACTTCCTGAACTTAAGCCAGCTCCTTTGTCTCCTGTCTTTCATTATTGAATGATTTGATTAATCCAGGTGTGCCGAACCTCGGTAATCACTGAAGACAATGGCCAGACACACCTGGATTAATCAATCTGTCCAGTCATGAAAGACAGGAAACAAAGAAGGTGGCTTAAGTCCAGGAAGTAGTAGAGTTGTGCATATAGTCCATTCAAGGTGACCAGTTGCACCTAACCAGCATTTCCATGTGGGGCCCATATGGGTTAAATTTTGGCTGCATATGAGGGACCCAAGTGGGTTTGTCCCACATGGTAAAGCACAGGTGGGCCACCATGGAAACCGAGGACAATCCCACTTGGGTCCTTCATATCCAACCAAAATTTAACCCATATGGGCCCCACATGAAATGCTGGCTGGGTGGGTTGAGATCAGGACTTTGCAGGCTAGTCAAGCTCCTCCACACCAAACTCCCCGATCAATGTCTTTATGGACATTGCTTCGAGCACCTGAGTTCAATTATTTGAAGAGGCGTCCTAGTGCTTTTGGTAATATAGTGTATTTTTCACCCTCCAACATCATGTTTCACCACTAAAGGCCCATTTATGCTCAACGCAGAAGACAAATATGCAGATGACAGACACTTTTATCCGTCTCCTGCATCACTTGCACACAGAGTTTAGTTAATTTTTCATGGGATTGTGGATTGGTCAATTAATGCAGCATAAGGAGCGTTACCACCCGGAAACCAGGGTCCACACTGCGGGGTCAGGGTCGAGCAGTATAGCAACAAAAAGATCAAACCAGAAAAGAAGAACAGCGATGAAGACAACAACTGCAGAGATGGCGGGAAATAATGAAGAAAACACAGTACTGCCCACTTGTGGATGAACTGACTTGACAACCATGGCAACATAGAAGACACATGGAAGTATGAGGGCAGTGACGTACGACAAAATTTGAAACAGACATACCTATTTATTTATGTAAGGGAGCATAAATGGGTCTTAAGTTAGCAAAAAGGTTTTTGGAAAGCTCTGAAAATATGCCGACCCTGTTCTGACAGATTCCAATACTTCAACACAATACTTGTGGAGGTGAGGGGTTCATGAAATCTTAATAACAGGATCAATCTACTCCAATGAAAAAAGTCTATGTAAGTTTTCAGATGTGAAATAAAATCATATTTCTTTCAGGTTACGTCCTAGAAATCAAACAGTAGACATGACTCAAATTATAAATGGCAGCTAAATTTACAACTATCATCTTACTAAATCTATGAACAGATAAAAACGTGTCATCCTTTAAGTCTTTAATTCATTATGAAACAATTTAAAAGTCGATAGTTTGCATTCCAATATTACGCTGTTATCTTTATAATTTTCCTCAGTTGTTAACAAATTTAAGGGTTGTTTCCCCTGAGGAGCCAAGTGCCATGTATTATAGGTCATGTTTTGAAGCAGTTCAATAACAGGATTTCTCAGACATGGACCAATTACTTTGAAAATGGAATGCCATTTTGGCAGTGTGCAGCAAGGCTGAGGGGGGAAACAAAACAAAACAAAAAAAAAAAAGATAAAGTGAAAATCACTGTTGGGAAACACATCTTTTGTTGACTGACGCTTCCTTAATTGCCTACAGTATTGAAGAAGGTCAGCACTGAGGTGTAATAAACAAGGAAACACAACAAGAGCACTCTCATGATGGGAGTGGATGGGGAGAAAACCATGATGGACTTAGATCAACAAGACATAAACACACTTTGCAGACTGAGAAGGAAGAGAATACAAAGGGGAGGACACACTGGAAGACAAAGGGGACGTTAATTTCCTGTGTGATATTGGACAGAGGTGCTCTCTGGGGGTACTGAACATTTGGAAACTTACGCAGCAATTGAAATATTTGCAGCCGACATCGGGCTCACTTCTTTCACTTCCAGTGCCTTCTGAAGGGCAAGCTTCTTATTGGCCGCCTCCTCCTGTTCCTCTTCATCCTTTAGCCAGTCGGAGCCAAGATATGAAGAGGTGCCTTTGAACATCTCTTAGTAAATCATGTTAACCTTTGCACATACCACAGCGTTGACAGGATTCACTGTGACAGTTATCAATGCTTCGACAAAGGCAGAATCAAGAAGATCTAACGCACTAACCTTCGTCAATTCCTGCGCATTTGCAAGGTTATCAACAGCGATAGCCAAGAAGACATTCAGAAGAGTGTCTGAACAATGACAGCGTTCAGGAGAAAATACAAGCAGACATCAGTTAGACCACTTCGACATTAGCCAGTTTTTAGGAGTTCAACCGGATTCATAAAGAGCAGGTAAGGAAGAAAAAAGATATAGTGAGCATTTTTGAATGTTTTGCCAAACATTCCTACTTTGTTGAATCAGAATGCACTTGGCTCAAAAGAACGTCCACATTCTCGATACAGAACCCAGGTCCAAACTTATAGCAACAAGAAAAAAAGTGTTGCATCAGTGATTATAACTACATAAATCTTACTTTGATCAGTTCTTCTGTAAAGCAGCTAATGAGCTGACTGAGCATGCACTTTAAAGCAGAAAACCAGTTCACGACCCCCAGCTAGGGATGTCCCGGTACCATTTTGTGATCGGAAATTGGGGCCAATCACAAGGTTTCAGACTCAATCGATATTGGCCATTACATCCTTATCTGGGATCAGATACAGTGGGTACGGAAAGCATTCAGACCCCTTTAAAGTTTTCACTCTTTGTTTCATTGCAGCCATTTGCTAAAATGAAAAAAAGTTAATCTTATTTCTAATTAATGTACACTCAGCACCCCATCTTGACAGAAAAAAACTAAAATGCAGAAAATCTTTGCAAATTTATTAAAAATTAAAAACTGAAATATCACATGGTCATAAGTTTTCAGACCCTTTGCTGTGACACTCATCTTTAATTCATATGCTGTCCATTCCTTCTGATCCTCCTTGAGATGGTTCTACTCCTTCATTGGAGTCCAGCTGTGTTTAATTAAACTGATTGGACTTGATCAGGAAAGGTACACACCTGTCTTTATAAGACCTTCCAGCTCACAGTGCATGTCAGAGCAAATGAGGTCAAAGGAACTGCCCAAGGAGCTTAGAGACAGAGTTGTGGCGAGGCACAGATCTGGCCAAGGTTACAAAAGAAAGTTTGCAGCACTAAACGGAAGAAGTTTGGGATGACCAGAACTCTTCCTAGACCCAGCCGTGCAGCCAAACTGAGCAATCGTGGGAGAAGAGCCTTGGTGAGAGAGATGAAGAAGAACCCAAAAATCACCATGGCTGACCTCCAGAGATGCAGTAGGGAGATGGGAGAAAGTTCCACAAAGTCAACTTTCAGTGCAGCCCTCCACCAGTCAGGGCTTTATGGCAACAGTTTGCTAAAAAAAACACATGAAGGACTCCCAGACTGTGAGAAATAAGATTCTCTGATCTGATGAGACCAAGATTAAACTTTTAAAGTTAAAAGTTAATTCTAAGCAATTTGTGCGGAGAAAACCAGGCACTGCTCATCACCTGCCCAATACAATACCAACAGTGAAACATGATGGTGGCAGCATCATGCTATGGTGGTGTTTTTCAGCTGCAGGGACAGGACGACTGGTTGCAATTGAAGGAAAGATGAATGTGGCCAAGTACAGAGAGATCCTGGAAGAAAACCTCTTCCAGAGCGCTCAGGACCTCAGACTGGACCGAAGGTTCACCTTCCAACAAGACAAGGACCCTCAGCACACAGCTAAAATAACAAAGGAGTGGCTTCAGAACAACTCTGACCATTCTTGACTGGCCCAGCCAGAGCTCTGACCTAAACCTGACTGAGCATCTCTGGAGAGACCTGGGGCCCCATTTATAAAACTGTGCATGAGATCCTTACTAAAAGTGCACTTACGCCCAAAACCTAAAGTTTGCGTACGCCAAAAAAATATTCAGATTTATAAAACCGTGCATACGTGCAAATTCAATCAATTTCCCCTTTACAAATCATACTCTTCCTGGAAGTTTGTGCAGGTGCATTTGGCTCATATGCCGCCCCCTACACACCCACATTCTTCCATAAATGGTCAATGCAAAGCACCTCATGGATGTTTCTGCATATAAATGAGCCAGCTGATCAGAGGCATTTAAAGCTTAGACGTGGCGACTAAAACGTAATTTCGTGGAGACTGAAGTGGAGGTGCTTGTTGGTGAGTTATCATATCAAATTATTATCATAGATTGCCTTTACAGGATTCAAACCAGCAGCGTTATTTATACTGCGCAGTTGAGCTGAAACTATACAAACCATTCAAATAAATAAAAAGGTCCGTAAGCAAACTTATATGTTAAATCAACATTTCATCAAGTTTTCTCATCATCATCTTTCTCTACCCAATGATCATCAGGGTGATATATTTACCGCATTAATACACAGATTGTGACAAGGTGTGCTGCAGTCAGACTGATTGATCTAAGCATATTGATTCCGGGGACACTCGTGCGTAATGCTGTGCATGGATGCATCGGTGCTGCTGGAGGACCTACAGATGGGAGAATTAGAAGGTAACGCGTTTTCAGGGATTCACCAGGATTTCCTGGCCCAATGATGATGACTGGCTAATAAACAGATTTACTTTTGCAGCATTTCCGTCTATGAACTGGACCCAGATAGACCGCTCCGCCGAAACCGTGCCCACCCCAACGCATTAGCAGGTGCTGACCACAGCGCACTCTGTCATGGAGCCATTGGCCCTCACCAAAGATCGGCGGAGGTGTTTAGTGGAGGGACACTGCTGCACTACGCCAAAAAGGTGTTCAGTATTCTTGCCAACAGTCGGTCTGACATGGCGTTTCCGACACAGCGCGACTTCTGGAACAGACCTCTGTTACATCATCACTGCCACAACAACCTGCTGCCATTCAGCAGACTTTACTTTACCGTGACTCCACTGTGACTCCTAAATAAAATGTTTTTGTGAGGCTCCACCACCAACAAGCACTTCCACTTCAGTATCCACAAAATTGTGTTTTATTGTCTTTTCGGTCACCACGATTAAGTTTTAAATATCTCAGAGCAGCTGGCTCCTTTATATGCAGAAATATCCATTAGGTACTTTGCATTGACCATTTATGGTAGAATGTGAGCGTGGAGAGGGCGGGATATGAGCCAAATTCACCTGCACAAACTTCCAGGGAGAGTGTGATTTATGAAGAGGAAATTGCTTGAATCTGTGTGTATGCAAGGCTTTAAAAATCTGAATATTTTTTGACAAACTTTTGGTTTTGGCCGTGCATACACTTCTAGTAAGATCCTACGCACAGCTTTATAAATGAGGCCCCTGGTCATTATCTAGTCTCCATGTAGACGTGTGAGCTGGAATCTCTGATCAGACTGATTTAAATTTGATATGCACAACCAGCCAAAAGTTTGGACACACTTTCACTTTGGATATAATGGAAAAGTGGGTCAAAACATCCTATTATATTTTATCTTCTACCTTCATTAAAGAAAACCCTAAAAACTGTTGGTATGTTGCTTTTTCTCTCTCTCTCTCTCTCTCAGTTATAGTAAATACTAAACTGCAAGACTTGAATGAAGTTTTAGTTCAAAATCATGTGTATTGCCTTACTTATAATCAGATTTTTGTCTTATTAAAACCAAATAAACAAAAACAAATTGGGGAACTGCCCACCCAATTTTACGTTTTCATCCAGCTCCCTCCAATTCAACACACAGCCGTTACATCATGATGTCAAAGAGGATACAGTTTCCAAAGAGTGTGAGGACGATGAAGTAGATAGAGGAGAACATGCCACGTCGAACCCCTCCCTGAGACTCGATGCCATGGTACATCACAGCATTCCAGTCTTCACCAGTAAGAATCTGAGTGAGACGTGAGAGTCAGAATGAGGCCGGGGACATGGGCAGGTTGTAGAGCACAGAGCAAATCTCCCACATTGGAGAATTAAATTACTTTACAGAGCGAAGGGTGATGAGCACAGACTAAATGAAGGATTATTACTAAGCACATTAGGGTACAGGGGGCACACAGACCGCCCATTCTCTCTAATTAAAATCAAAGATAAAGTCAATTTTCTTCCAGTTATTCCTAAAGTGTGAGCTTCTGAATGTGTGTAAGGGATTATTTTACCTGAAACACAGTGAGGATGGCTGCCGGGAAGGTGTCAAAGTTTGTCGATGGTGTCTCATCTTCAAAGTTAAACCTTGAAAAGTCAAAAGCAGAAAGGGGAAATATTAGAAAATAGATGATTAATTTAATAACAATGTAGTTCCAGTCAGGTGTTAATAGGATCTACCTGCAGGTCAAGAAAAGCTTTCAGATTAATAATGTTAGTAGCTGGATGATGAGCTACTGGGTCTGGACAACAAGTGACAAACTGCACATGTTTCTGCTTTAGGGAAACATGATCAAAAGCACACGCATTCACACCTGGAGTCACACCTGCATCATCTCTTCTTGTTTGCAAAACACTCCCCTTTACCTTGTAAACGCACAAACACATACACACATAACAGAGGGCAATACCTCTATTCTTGTGAGGACCATCCCTAATGGATAAATCTGGTTTATATACAGCAAGAAATTTAATTCACCGTTTCCCATATTACTTATACCTCTACTTAGTTGTTGTATACTTCATCATTAGTTGAGGTTAGAGCAAATATCCAAGACAGGATCACATAAAAATAGATTTAACAATTCTGAGTTATTTCAGTTATTTAACAATGTCTTACTGGTCTTGGGTCCTCATATTTATTGGACCTGCTTTTAAATTATGAACCCTCGTGGACCTTTGAGGTCTTCTTGTACAGGCCTTTTAGTTACCGGTATTCCAAAAGTTAGTTAGCCCTAGGCCCTTTTCATCACTAGTCCTGAGACAACCCACAGGAGCACCTCAGGTCTGCAGAGACTGTTGTTGGTTTTTAGAAGAGGCTCATCTCAAGAAAGATCTTCTTTTTAGCTTAGCTTTTCAATTGAATTTTATTCTATTCAATTTCATTAACTCCTCCAATGTGTTATTTTATTCTTATTCTTAGCAATTTATTATCTTGTTCTCATGGTGATCTCTTTTTTGTACCGCAGTGTACTTGAAGAAGCCTCTGACTGAACACACCCTACAGTGGTAATCACCCTAAACTTTGTTCAAGGTTCGTAATTGTCATTCCACACATAATAAATGGGATGAAATGCTGAACTAGAGTCTTGCTTTAGCAGCTTGTAAGAGCAAAATGAGAGGATAAAAATACAAAAATAGAAATCATAATAAAATAAAAAAAATAACAAAACAATGAAAAGTAGAAATAGGAGAAAGAAAGTTGTGTAGGGTGTGAATGTTTTGTGGTTTTAAACTTTATTTGTCAACAAAAGCCTTTTGCAGCTATGCTACACACCTGATATGTGAAAAAAGATGTGCATACTAAATCAAATCAAAGTGACAGGGCGAACCAATATTTTCAATAAAACATTAAGTATTGTAAATATAAGGATTGTATTGTCTTTTTTAATAAAAAATGCTGCTTTGTTAAATTTTCTATCGTGTTTGACCATTTTCTAATTGTGCGTACATGATTTTTTTCATCATTTAATGTCTGATTTTATTGTTTCTTCTGTAGAACTTCCTTATTTTTCCACCCTGCACAAAAGTGTACAAAAGAAGATTATTAACTGCTATTAATCTCAACAATTACTAATTAAAGTACTGTACTTATCAAAGTATCAATCAACTGATGACTAAACACAATTGATCTGTAACAATCTTAAACTCTTCTTTAATCATAGAGACATTAAGTCTATCAGCAGCTTATTCTCAGACGTTAATCTAAACCAAATCCTGATCTTTACCCTAAACCCACATTTTAACCCCTAAGGTGACCTAAACCTCATATTTGTCCTCACAAAGATAAAGGTACACAAAAGTGCAGTGGGGTTTTCAAATGTCATTGCTGCTCCAGGTTGAGGCTACACATCGATGCAAGGGCTGGCTTTGCCACGGGAGGAACAGAAAACAGGGAGAGAAACGAGTCACCACCGTCAAAGCTTCAACATTCAAGTCCAAAACACACTGCCTCTGCAGCTTATTGGATGCACCACATTTGTAGCATGTACAAATGAGCTCAGTGATGCGGCACATCCATAAATCCACATGTCATATCAGCCTTTTAATGTAAAACACATGACACAAATATGAGGTGATGTCTACACTGTAGACTTTGACATGATATTTTTTTAAGCAAAGTGCTGATTTGTACTCACTGGAAGAATTATCTTCATAAAACTGAGTCTCTCCCTGTCATTTGTGACAGCTAAAGCACCACAGAGGAGGTGCTGGGTGGTAAGAGGGAATTCAGAGTAGCCTGTTTATGTCAAGTAGGGGAGAAAGTCTGGAACAATACTGTTTTTCAGGACTGTTCATGCTTCATCGTCTCAGAACTACAGCTGTGAAGCTGGTTTCAGTGAAGTACAGATGGCCAATTTGACATGTATCCTACAAAAATTGTGTGTTTTGGGCTCAACGCACAGCACATCTGAACGGAAAGTTCAATATGGGACAAAGGCAGTGACACACAACACAAAATATGACACTGTAAATGAATGAAGAATAAAGGCAGTTTTATTCTTACAACTCTCACTTCTTCAAATAAATCTATGTTCATAAACAAAAAAAAACTGCAAACTAGTCTGAGATCCAAAGCCAACTCAGGCATTTGAACCCAGGAAAACTGGGTTTATGCAGAGCTGAAGCACACTGGCTATGGAGCTCACCACAGTTACATTAGCACACATAGCTGCAGGTTTAGTTGGTGTTAACTTGTGATTACTCATGAAAAGTTAACTTCAGGGTCTTGCTTTATATTACAACTACTTCCATCACACATGCAAACTTTCTACTCAAAGAATTCAATATCTTTGCAGAAAGCCCCCAAATGACCCAACAAACCTGCCAAAACCTGTATCCGTGGTCTTGAAACTAAAGAAGACAATGAGAGAATGACACAGATATGCATAAGGATAGGTTGCTCATTCAGCTGAAAATAACCTGCACCAATGGTCAGTCAGTCCTGAGGATAAAAGGCAAGGTGTAAATAATATTTAAGGTTAAATAGAAGGATCAAGTAAATATGCACAGCAAGTGAGAAATTGTCCACAGGACTTAAAAATTGTGCTTTTTGTTGAAAGCAGGAGAAAAGTGGCTTTAACCAGTTTACATAGTTACATCAGAACATCCAGGAAGTGCAAATAGTTCACCAAACAGATGCTGGTCATTTACTGTAACTCCCTTTTGGTTAAATTATAATATTAACAGTTGTCTAATAACATTGTCCTGAAACTAAATCTCTTTAGTTTCAGATGATATTTCTTACTTTAACATTTTTCTACATAAAACACTCAGATTATTGTAGTTAAATCAGGGTAACTTAACACAAACCTTTGAGTTAGTAGCATGTTATAAACTGTTGTCTACATACTGTATTTAGTACACCAGGTCTCACTTAAAACCCACACAGGACATATTAAATCAGCATCTTTAATAAAGGGGGACAAAAAAACTCCTCTATCAAATTTGAAATTCAGAAGCAGTGCATAACACAAGTTCATAACTTTCATTTAGAACATAAGTAGCAACCAGGTGTTAGTGATCAAATTCAGTGGATTTATTTATCATAAGTGTGAACACCTCTATAAAACCAAATGTTTTGTCAGTTTTGTGCTCTAGAGGTGTGTGTTAACACACCAAGGAGGAAAGTCATCAGCACTCTTCCCCATCAGTCTGAGAAGGGTTAGAAGGACATTTCCAAACTACTTGGAGTCCAGCATTCTGCTCTGAGGAGGACTATGCAATAAGTAGAAAACATTTAACATGGTTAGTTTTCTGGGAATGGACATCCCTGGTAGTCCACCCCAAGATCAGACTGTGTAATGCTCAGAGAGACAGCAGAAACTCAGACAGCTTCATCTCAGACTCTACAGGCCTCGGCTGTTTGACCCTTTATTTGGAACTTAGTTGAATACTTGAAAATTCAACTTGGACCTTATTTCTAGGAATTTATACATGCATTTACTCACCTGTAATATTTCTGTGTCACACCTTTGGATGATATTACGATTAAGTCAACCTCTGCGTATATCCATATAATGGGACTAAAGGGAGTGGCAGGAGAAGGCCTCTCTATAAGGCATTATCTGCAGCAAAACTCCTTAATTTCACCCATACTGAGTGTGGAGAATGCCTCCAGTAACTAACCAGAAGCTAAATCTCAACTCACAGGACAATAGTTCTCACTCGATTGTTCATGTCTTAAAATATTGGTGAAATTACAGAGTTTTGCTGCAGATAATACCTTACAGAGAGAGGCCCACTCCCCCTGCCCCTTCAGTCCCATTACATGGATATACACGGAGGGTGACTTAATCTTAATATTATCCAGAGGAGTCAGAGTGACACAGAAATATTACCGGTGAGCAAATGCATGTATAAATTTCTAGAAATAAGGTCCAGGTTGGATAAAAAGAAAGTTATCCTTTAGCATTTCAATCATAGAGTCATTACGATACTGGAGGATATCATAAGTCTTGAAAATTTGGTTACTTGCTTCTAAAATGATGGTCTAAAGTTTAAATGGTCGGTAAAAACAATTTCTTTTTATTTTTGTAAAAGTAAAGCCATCCTCAGACATGGCCTGATCTTTGTTTGTTGGTGGGCAAAATTAAAACACGGTTCTATGATTTCATGGAGTAGCTTACAGAGGCATTTTGTATGACCTAAGAAGTAATCAAATCTGGTTCTTTGCCTGATATAGGGTTAAGGTTTATGACTGTACAATTAGAAGACTAAGCAAGCAGGGCTCGTTAGGAAGGGTTGGAGGAGAAAGTGTCTTTTCTCTAAAAAGAACATGGCACCACAGCGTACTGTAGCTTTGCAGAGTTAAAAATGTTAAAATGTCCTTCAAATAGATGAGACTGAAGTGGAGATGCGTGGCCACAATGCCCAGCATATTACCACCAATGCCTCAGACGAAATGTTGAGCACAGTGGTGGAGGGCTGATGATTTGGGCTTGTTTTGCGGCCACCTTGCAGTCATTGTTTGAATACTAAAGCATACTGGAGTTAAATACTGTCTAACTAGGTCAAACAACCGGTAATGATCCCAAACACAGTAGCAAATACAGCAGAGAAACAGAGTAAGAAACAAATCAAGGTGTTGAAATGATCTAGTCAAAATCCAGACCTCAAACCCAAAGTTGCTGCCATTAAAAGGCACTACAAGCTTTTAGATTGTGGTCTGTACATAGTTTTCACGCACTGCTTGCAAATCTGCTAGTTATTTTGTTAAATAGATAATGACACTGTGTTATATGTCATGTTGTTCTGAGGTTGGATTAAACTCATTTTGTGACCTGGTAAGAAAAAGATGATTTGTCCTCCTTGTCTGAAGTGAAGAACAAAAAGAGGACTTTCCATGTCACTGCACTGTACATAACCACTGTACTGTACCTTCATCCTCTCTAAACATAAACCCACACAGTCTCTGCTAATGCAATGAAAAAAAATGATATAGCTTGACAGTAAACTGCCATTCAAGCATCACATTTCACACTTGATCTAAATTTAGAGATAAACTGTGAGTGAAAATTGATGTTTGCATTGATAATGGCGACATTATGGAAAGTTACACTGTGCGAACATCAGTTTGGCAGGTTTTAGCATTTACATCCTTCATGTTCAAAATCACTTTTTATTCCAAAATGGTTGATTTATTGAATAAAAACAATATATGATGAGTTTTTAGCACTATATTTAGCCGTTTCTTTTTCACAGCCGAATCTGATTCATTGTGTTTTTTCTTACTGTTTTCCTGCATGCTAACACTGTCAGTGATTCTAGAGGACAGCTGTGGTTTTTGCAGACTTATGACATACAATGAGACAGAAAGAAAAACATGATAAATACAGCAACTATTACTAGATATACAAACCATATATAAACATTCAATTTCACCTTGAATATCTTTTGAAATCAAGGTATGTGAAAGCAGCTTTAAATAACAGAGCTAACATGACAAAACAATACTAATGTTTGCATGCCAGTCAAGCAAGATCCATGCTCAGGAATTATGTGGTCAGATTTTACAGGCCATTTCCAGAAAGCAATATTGAAGAATTGCACCTAAAAGTATTTTTGCAGGTTTAATATTGACTATATTGAACAGAAATGTCAGTATTTCCAGGAGAGGAAGTGTTTCTCCAGTATCAACAGCCACATTATTCCCAGCATGTGATACGCTACACAAACCAGCCTGAGGAGTAAAAAGGGGAGAAAATGTGTTGGAGAACAGGAATGGTGGGAAGAAAGAGAGGACAAAGCAAGACGGAGGATCTGCAAAAAAGAGGACAGGATGTGCAGCACACTGTTACCACAGCGACGGCCTGCACAAATGACAGCTGGCTTCTCCCTCTCAGCGCAGATCCGGTTACATGTGCACAAGCGGGGATATTTGTGAGCATGTTTACCTGAATGTGACCAATCACAGATTTTCAGGTTGAAGCCAATAATGCTTTAGAATAATGAAAATGAATATAAAATAAAAGATATCTTCAGTAATCCCATATTAAGCATTTTAATGAGGTAATCTTAGCTGCAACTGGATGCAATCATGTTGTGTACAAGTTTGTTTGAAGGTGTTTTTTTTTTCTACAAAGTGGCCAATAAGCATGGACAATATCTTATCTCTCTAATAGCAGGGGAAAAACAAGCAGAACATGTTCTAGAGGAACAATTTTTAGGGGAACAGCAAAAGTATTGTTGTAGTAAATGCTTATATCTGTGGTATAGAATGGACAGTTGATGGGTGAATAACTCACGGGTATCCCGATTCTCAGAGAAAAGCAGCAATAGTTGCGAAAATGTACTTGTCAGTTTAATAATCAATACTTGTATAAAGATTTTTGCTTGTTTGAACAACAATAGTTGATGTTAGTTGATGTCCCAGACATCGACTTTTGATGGTCATGTAAACAGGCTCAGGAATAATCCCACATATGTTTGTCGGTGTAACGATTCAGTAAAATCTGAATACCTGTTGCATATTTCATCAAGTATATATATTTTTCAGCTTAAAATGCCTCTTTTTAATCAATTTCTCCATTTCAGCATAAATATATTCCCTCTTTTCCCTTTTCCCTGCCTTCTTCCCACCTTTCCTTCCCAGGCTCTTCCTCTGTTTTCGCTCTCTTGGGGATTAATGAGCATTGTGCAGTTTGCCGCTGTGCCAGTGGTTGTGGACTTCTGTTTGCTCTGGGAGCATGCTGCTTGGCTTTCATGAGTCATCCACATAGACCTCATTAACTCAATCCTGGAAACAGGAGTCATGTGAGGCCAAATCCCCCACAAGCATGTACCCCTGCTCTCAAATATTTAATCCTTGTAACAACAGCAGCGGGTTTACATTTAGGTAAAGACAACATGCTTCTGTTAACGCACACGTGGATTAAAGCAGGAGCGTAACCATCATCTCAGAAGTGAGGGAGACAAACTTTTCACAGCTCTATTGAGTGATTTATCATCATCTCAGATTCAATCGCACCATAGCAGCCAAGGAACCACATAATCACTAACAACCACCATAGCAAGGGACCCACTTTCATTTTTTTTAAAGGAGCTATACAATGTTTTTCAAATGTTCCAAAAGTTAGTGGGCATAAATAAGCTAAATATGTTCCCCTAGCCACAAAAGATAGCTAATTTGGTGTTTTAATACTAGATTTTTTATGTCTCTAATTTCCAACATGGAAGTAAAACAGTTGACTGCACTGAACACCTCTCGAGGTGTGGATATGCCCATGTCATTACAGGTGATCGGACTCCAATCAGCAGAACAAGATGGACCATCCTGGAGCTGAATGTGCTTGACCCAAAGTCTGATATGGAGTTTAATGTACATGCAGTACTACAGAAACCGCTGAGAAGTATGTAATACAACCTTGTCAATAGCTTACAAGCCATGGGCTAATGGTTAGCATGTCCATGACCTTTTTTTATTGTGGGAACTGCGTCAGGTATCAGAAGTAATCCTCGATAAAAGCCAAATTCACCTGCGCAAACTTCCAGGAAGAGTGTGATTTATAAAGGGGAAATATCTTGAATCTGTGCGTATGCACAGATTTATAAATCTGAATATTTATTGGCTTACGCAAACTTTTGGTTTTGGGCGTATGTACACTTTTAGTAAGGATCCTACGCACAGTTTTATAAATGAGACCCCAGGTCATTAATGACAACACTGAACATGAAATTTTCAATAAAACACCATTCCTGTATTAAAATGGAATAGGAGCAACAAAGGAACAGGCCGCATAATGGCATGAACAGTGAAAGTGACAGAGCACTAAACACATCAACATTTTAGTCAAATCTAACAGCACAGATATGCAAAATTAATCAAGATAAGGAAAATGGCATGACCTATAACTGCTGCCTTTAAGAACACAGATAATGCATTAGTCAAATCATATCTGAAAATAAATAAATGATAAGAAAAAAAAAAAAACAAGGAAAAATGCCCTCTTCTAGCTTTTAAAACCAGTGGAAATGAATGTCTGTGGTTTTTTTTTAAAGCTGTGATATCTTCTTTAAAAAAAAAAAAAAAAAAAAAAAAAAAAAAAGCTTTGTGAGAGTAAAAGCTGAATACTCCTTTAATGCCTGGGATGAAATGAAGCCAGGGGTCCTCATACCACTGCCTCTGAAATCTTAGAGTTTTATTAGCAAACCTTTGACATGGGATCTGGCTGATGTGGCTTTAGGGTGGCTCTAGAAGATCCCTCCCCTGCTCTGCCACTCTGCAGGCACTCTCTGGTTACCAGTGCTGCAGCCTGATCTCTGCCCAACATACAGTACGGCCTTCTCCCAGTGCTACTTATTACAATACAGGCAAAAAATATATTTTTGTGAATGAGCGTCATTCTGAAATATCTGTGAAAAACCTGTCCTGATACCTGCCTGGTTTCTCCCTAAAATAGATATCTTTATCTCAGCAAGTTATAATCTCTCCTTACCTCTGGCAAACCTGCATTATTGCTGGCCTTCTGGTTTAATGTCTCCTCCCTGGTTCTGCTCTTTCTATTGCTGCAATAAAGATTAAAAAAAATGTGGAAAGTAACATTTTAAAATAGAATTAGGAAGAGTAGCAGTGAAATTGCTGTGAAAATTAACGTCAAAGTCTTTTTAAGCCACATATATTTTTCTCAGCCACGTTAAGCTAATAACGTGCACGCTTTTGCATCATTGCAAAAGCGTGCAATGATGCTCGCT
The DNA here is from genome assembly GCA_023101725.1 of Atherinomorus stipes. NCBI lineage: Eukaryota > Metazoa > Chordata > Actinopteri > Atheriniformes > Atherinidae > Atherinomorus > Atherinomorus stipes. The sequence continues at coordinate 178,895 of JALJCO010005905.1, forward strand.
TTTGCTGCTGGCCTCTGGTCAATCTCCTCCCTGATCTGCTCTCTCTGATGTGGCAATAAAGATTATTTGCATATGTGGAAGGCAATAATGAGCACAAGTTCTGCACATAAAGTAAAGAGGATTGGGGGTTAGCATGAACTAACTAGAAGGGATGCAACATAGGTAACAACAATAGTGTTCTTGTTAACTAGCTTAACATAATATGTTGGCCTGTATTTACAAATCATTGTTTAGTTAACATTATCTGCATGAAGCAGTATAACCCCCGTTTTCCACCTGGAGTGGCAGGCGCACGAATAAAGCCGAATTTTTCGAGAAAAAAATTCAGCTGCCATCTCGACAGATGAAGTTTTTCCCACCAGCCCCGAAGCACTGAGCGCGCAGTGCACGAATCGGTTTGAGTGGACTTTTTGGGTTAAGGTTAATTTCCGCAGCAATTTGGAGTATGGAGGAAGGGGGAGAAAAAAGTAGAGAATAATATATATAAAAAAAAAAAAAAAAAAAAAAAAAAAAAAAAGGGTGGATCTGCATGTAAGCGGGAGATGAAAATGCATATGAAGGAAGAGGGAAAGCCAGGGTGTCTCACACGCGTTCACAGATGCACCAGCAGTTTGATTGTAATATGATTACTTGAGTTATCTGATTATTGGGTTGCATAGAGGGGCTGAAGGAAGAAGACACGCCACACATGAGAAACAAGCGGAATCGGGTTGTCAATACATCTCAGCACATGCACGAGGTAAACAAGCGGGCGTCGGCTGAACATGGGCGACAGGAGGACTTTGTTGCGCGCATTTCGGGTCCAATAGAAATGCATAGGTGCCCGATCGGATATGAAATTCGAAAGTGCAAAAATCTGTTCAATTCATATCCCATGGGTTCTGGGCCTTACTCAGTTTCCACAATCTGTTTGGGGAAAATGCTGTGTAAAAATGCAGTTTTTTTGCCTTTTGCTAGCTTTGGCTGGTTTTTGGAATTTTACTGCAAAATACAAAAATACAAAAATGAGAAAACAGAGGCCTCTGGCTAAATGATTGACACCCAACATACTCTGAGCTAAGACCTAACCTGAAGCCAACAAGAGCTGAGGAAGATAGGCAGGCTAAAAAAAAGACATGCTGGGACCTGGTGTTAACCAGCTAAAAACCACCGGTGTGCTACTTTGCGGCAGCCTGAGGCCCTCCCAGGAGCTAGCAGGGAGCTAGCCACTATCCACCAGCACTAACGCTGGTCTGTCGCCTTTTTTAACATGAGAGTGTTCTTTTTTTTTTTTCTTTACATGGGACAGCAACATGGGAGTCTATAGCAGTGATTACCAACCCTGGTCCTTAAGGCACACTATCCTGAAGACTTTCCATGTTGCCCTGTTGAAACACACCTGACTCACATTATAGGTCAGTTGCGGACTGGTACAGAGTTCATCAGAAATCCATTTAATTTGAATCAGCTGTGTCCTAGGAAAGCAAAATGGAAAGTTTTCAGGAGAGTGTGCCTTAAAGACCAGGATTGGGAATCACTGGTCTATGGGGATTGACTCAATTTTGCAGCCTGCCCATAGATGAGGGGGTGAACTGCAATTGTATGAACTTCCGGTTTGGATTCACTATTTTTGTCAGAGGTTCCCGCATGATCCACACCTACCAATGTTAACGTGCGCTTAAATACGGCTTGGAAAAACAATTTACTGCTTGTTAATAACATTAAATGGTTGTCATGACTGGAAAAACAGCAGGGGACAGAGGGGATAGATACAGAAAATGTGGAGTACGTCCTATGTGTACCCCGCGCCAATTATGCCCATGGATTAGAAAAAAATAGTGGATGATACCGGAAGAATCAGACCACCCATGCTGCTGCCTCATGGCAAGCCAAGATGTGACACAAGCTTTCCTGATGTAATAACGAGCTGAAGACAAAGAGGCAGCTGAATGTGTAGGCTTGGGTTGCAATTCATCAGCAGTTCCTGGATCTCACATTGTTTTTCTCATTGGCAGTGACCATTACGACCAAATAACTAGAAAAAGAACATTTGCAAACATTTTCTAACTCAGGAGGTCCAGATTAGACAAATTACTGACAAATTAGAATATTTACCATTTTTTGAAGGTATGTGATGACACTTGAGATGAGATTATAGAAGTATGGCTAAGCCTGATCAACCCTTATTAGGACTGGAAAAGAAATTACATAGTTACCTCCTATATAAAGATTATATAAAACAGGAAAATGTGTTCAACTGCCAATTTTTCAACAGGACTTGTAATGAACTATCAAACTGACGATAATCTGGTTGGGATACACAGAAAACTGTTGCATTTTGACATGTTTGTGACATAAAATCATTGCATGAACGGATGTTAAAACTGAAAAAAACGTCCTTCTCCTGTGTTAAATAAACCGTCAGAGTGTGTTCTTCTGAAGTTCAAGGCAATAATGCAGAAAGTAAAAATAACAGATTGGTCTGCCACAGTCGATCTTGTCCAATTCATTTGAACTCATCAAAGTAACATTTTGTTTTCCAAAATAGCAACATCCTGTGAATCTCATCAGGAAAATATGTGCTGGTATTTTTCAATTTTAGATTACTTTCAGTGTTTCGAATGTGAGAAGATATGAAAGCCAATTTTGATGCTGTTGACATAAGAATGTGACATAATCATTCCATTATTTTGAGACCACGGAGCTGGTTTACACGTGACAGGTTTATTTCATCATTAGCTTGAGGTAATCACCTGGTTATTGACATCATGAGAGAATCAATGTGAGTAGTTACTGATCCCTTTTGATTGCTGTAATTGGTTAGAACATGTATTTTGCTATTGCTATGATTTTCCTGAACAAAGAAAGAAAGACCTGTTATCATAGTTTTTCAAAATAATTCAACTGGAATGATTAGGTGGTATGATCCAGGTATACCAATCCAGTATAGGTATTCGCTCTGATACTGGCCTATTTTGCTGTACTTGTACTCATCAAATACTCGCTTATGACAGCACCCAATACCTGCTATAGCGTTCTGGACGTCACGTGACTAGCTGTGTTTACACTGCCATGATGGCTGGAAAATACTCTTCAATAAGAGTGGCATTCCCTTTGCATTTACTCTGTCAGAGTTTATGTCTCATTTTAAATCAGAAGATGCAGTTCATTACACAAGGAGAGATTAAATATACATTCTAAATTGCATTTGGGCATTTTTGTAGTCCCAATGTACCATTTTTATGTCAAATGAACAAGCTTCTGGTATTGTTGTTTATAAATTAGAATACATCTTAAACACTCAAAAAACATTGCATTCCTCTCTCTTCCACATACAAGCATACAGTTTCATTCAGGATTCACTTTGTCGGTGGTAATTCCCTGCGAATTCTGTTTCTTTGCTTTCTGAGTATATTTTTGGTGAGCTGGTCAAAGTTTGAATCTATTAACTATGTAAAATTATGACAATGCATTGCTAAAATACAGCAAACCACAACTGCATCAGATCGGCTATTTATAAGTTCCTAACAACTTCTTAGCTTTTATTTCTGTTCCTCTGAAGTCCGATTGTCTTTTGGACGAGGTAACTGTAAATGTTGTGGTAAGCTAATAGGGCAGCAACATGTCTGCATCACACCTGAGCACATGGAGATGCTTCTCCTCTCACTTTTCCCTGCTGATTAATTACTCTGATTGGTGTGTCTTTCTTTCAGTAAAGATTACTGTATTGATTATTGATTAATCTTTTCAATTTGAATAAATGCTACTGGCTCATGAAGTCATTCATTCATTCATTTTCTGTACTGCTGGGTTGCAGGAGTTGCTGGAGCCTATCCCAGCAATTATCAGGCGTGAGGCAGGGTACACCCTGGACAGGTCGCCAGTGTTTCGCACGACCAACACAGAAAGAAACAACCAATCACAAACATTCACCTGCAGTATGGGGAGAATTTGACCAATTAACCTGCATGTCTTTGGACAATGTGAGGAAGCTGGAGTATCTGCAGAGAATCCACACACGCAAGAGGGAGAACGTGCAATCTCCACACAGGAAGGCCACTATTCCAGCCCCTCCCCAGGCGAGGCTCAAACTAGCAACCTTCTGTGAGGCTGTGGTACTGACCACCACACCATGCAGCCCACTATTGGCTCACTGTTCATTAAACTAATACACCGATATAGATTAATGTATTGTTATACTTCTACAACCTTCAGGTTAATGATATATTGACAAGAAAAAAAACACCTTGAAATTGTCACCTTGAATTTTTCTCATTGTAAAAATAAAATAAATAAAAGTACAGGTAAGAAAAATGAAATAATATCCAGAGAATATTGTGTTCAGCATGATTTGCATGGCTGGCTAGAAGCACCATGAGGATGTCAAGCTCATCTCACACCTGTCCATCACCAGAGACTGACGTAATGTTAATGATGCTCCTGACTGATGCGAGCTTTGGCACCATGGCAACAGCACTCTGCTCAGAGACCTCCAGTTGCTTTTTTTGTTGTAGTTGTTTCATTTTTGTCTTTATCTGTCTGAAGCAACACAATATATTTCATGTGAAAACTTGTGTCACTGCATGTGTTTTAACTACCTGAGAATGGTTTGAATTACAGGTGAGTTTAAAAGCAGAGACTCAGCTGCTCTAAGGAGGAGCCCTAAGTGCAGTTTAGTCCACTTTCAGGTTACATTTTATTTTTCCATAAGGTTTCCTGATGTTTCTTAAGAACAGCATTAATTTGTCATTGCTATTTTTGTGTTTATTTATCTATCTGATTCAGGCCCAATTGATCTGTTTCTTCCTGCAACATGGACACCAGCATAATTTGTTTGTTGCATACAGTTTGTTTGCTGATTTTTGTGTTTTCTAAAAACTATTTTCTGTCCCTGTATGAGACGTTTCTGATTGTATCAGCTGCATACAGAAATAGCAAAATGTTTTTGGGCAGTAACCATGGTTTCGACCGCACTACTGTGCACTGCTCTACTGTATATGCATATACAAGTTAACTGCATGTATATACATGTACCAAGAGGAAAATTTAGCAGAAGAAAAGTGGAGCCCTGGATGTAACCTTACAGGTTGTAGTTTACTCCTCATCCACTAAGGGCTGGCTCCAAAACAGTACAAATCTCCACAGACCCCCACGTTAAAAAGGCTAACATCGCAGCAGAAATAAACATGTTTACACTCTGGTTCAAAAAATCATTTTAGGTTTACCATAAATTCCTGGTTATAAGCCACTACTTTTTCACATGCTTTGAACACTGTGGCTTGAACAACAATGGAGCTAATCGACGGATTGTTTCGGGCAAAAGGGTCTCATGAGAGAGGAGACACCTGATCTTACTCAATAATGATGTCTCCTATAGTGCTTGAGCCCGACACCTCAAACCTGCATAAACAGTGTTAATACTGATTCTGTATAAGGGATCAGGATTTTGTTTTTATTTGGCAGGAAACGCTAAATACGGATAAAATTTTCCGCTTCAGAAGGTTGACCTGGACAGCACATAAACACTTGCGCCTTCTTACTATGGACCTGGGCTAAGCCCTACAATTGGAATTTTGTTTTTTATTTAGCTATTTTTTTCCATTTAGATGGTGTGTAATCTTGAAATTAGACATAATTTGGTGCGTGTCCTTTTAAATAACAGGAGGCAGACTGGCTGCTAGTTTTAGCCGTGGAGGCTAACAGTTAGCTCCCTGCTTGCTTCCAGGAAGGCCTTAGCCTGTAGTAGATTAGCACAACAGTGGTTTTTAGCTGGTTAACAGCAAGTCTGAGCATGTCTTACCTTTAGCCCGCCTATCTTTATTCGTTCCTGTCCACTCCGGATTTAATTACCTCTGTTAGCATTTAGCTTAACTGTCAATTTTCATTTTAGCATTTTTCAGGAATGATGACACCCATGACACGGTAAGATGGTGGCTGTGGAAAACATCCAACAGGCTGCACTTTCAGCTCTTCAGATGTAACCAATTTTACTATAACCAATTTTTTTTTACAGTCTGGTACTGTATATGCACATACAGCAATGTCACGCTGCATGCCCAAAACTAAGGCTGGCTTACAAGTCCTTGTGTGGTTAGGGGACTGCACTTGACAGTAGGTATGTCAGTGTTGACAAATTATGCTTTAAATGACTCATGAGCTTAAAAACCAGTCAGTCAATATGTGGTTTCTGACTTTTTTTACACATAAAGAATGAGCATAAAAAGCATGTACTATCTAAAACTTATTTCAAAAATTTGTTTTTTAGTCACAATATACCACATTATATCATAAAGATTAGAACCGGAATGAGGATGTGATTTGCTTTTTAACCTCGCGTTTGTGCAGGCAGCCGGCTCCATGGGAGTGTAGTTCACATACTTGCTTGTGTACTATACTTGTTAATGAGGAATCATCCATTATTTCCTTTGTTGAGCCTGAGTTTACAGCTACCCCTCCTAACATGCCCAAAAACATCAGCACTGAGACTGAGTAAATTCTGTGGTGATACAGGAGATCTGAGCACTCGATGAGCATCAGAACATGTCAATCGCCACAGATTCATGGACAAATTTACGACGACACTGTACATAACTGTCACATGTGAACTAGAAAATGCACTGTCTGCTGGCTAACTTCATGCTACAGTAGCATACTGCTGAAAATCTTGCACGTATTATCTTCCATAGCTACTGAAGACTGGAGACTTTATGGAAGTAACAACATGTGTACTTGACACTGATGGTCAAATAATTCTCAGCTACTTCAAACAATATTAATGTAACTGCCTCTCTGGATCACAGGAACATAACTGCTGTTCTTAATGTCACAATAATCCAATTAAACTTTATCATCCAACATTTAAAAAGAATAAAATAAACTACAATGTCGTCAAATACAGGACACAAACTTTCAATCAAAAGTGTAGTAAGATATGAAAAACCAGCCATTCTGTGTGGTCCCAGCTGTGACTGGAGGCGATATTTGTGAGAAAGTGAAAGGTCTGTGTGTAAACTGAGTCAGGAGGGGCTAGATGCCAGGCCTTTGATTAACTGCCGCCCGCTCAGGATCATGAGGCGTTTCTGCCATCAGAAGACACGGAGCTCGTGCTGAGAGGGATATGAAAAGGCTGCAGTCAGGGCTGCTGTTGTGCCAGCTACCTGCTGCGTCAACATGTCTGTCACCACTGCCACGGCGGGCCGGGGATCACACACCGGGAGGAGCGCAGAGCAGATTAGGGGAGAAGATCGGTGTGTGTGTGTGTGTGTGTGTGTGTGTGTTTGTGCAGACTGAGGGAAAAGAGGAGGAACAAGGAGGCAAGCTGGAAAATGTACTCACTGTCCTCCGAAGAGCTGCATGCCAAGCAAAGCAAAGACCACAATGAAGAGGAAGAGGAGGAAGAGCAAGCTGATGATGGACTTCATGGAGTTGAGGAGAGATACGACGAGGTTCCTTAATGAATTCCAATATCTGAAATGAAAGAGGACACACACACACAAAAGAACATGTTGGAGCACAGAATAAGTAATGCAACAAGCAGAGGGTCCAAAGATAAAGAGCAGTTTTATAATGAATCAGAGAATCTACACTGCCTGGCCAAAACAAACAAACAAACAAAAGCAGTTGCCACAGAAAACTGTTGGACTGCCGTTAGTTTGATTACAGCAGCATTCACTGTGGAATTGATTCGAAAAGCTTCTGCAAAGTCACAAGATTTATTTCCATCCAGTGTTTATGATGGGAGAGTCTGACCACTGCAAACCTTCTCCAGCACATCCTAAAGATTCTCAGCGAGAGTCAGGTCTGGACTCTGTGGGGACCAATCCATGTGTGAAAATAATGTATCATCCTCCCTGAATCAGTCTTTCATTATCTGAGGCCCATCAATCCTGGAACATGGCCGTGCCATCAGGGAAGAAGTAGGCTACTGTTGGAATAACCTGCTCATTCAGTAGTCAGCTGACCTCATTCTTTGGACACATGTTACTGAACCTAGACCAGAACCTACAGACCTGAATCTAGACATGACCAACGGCAGTAACTCCAGATCATAAACTGCCCCCACAGGCTTGTACAGGCAGTGCTGTAGGTATGATGGCTGCATTGCTTCATTTTCCTCTCTTCTTACCCTGATGCTTCCATCACTCTGGAACAGGATAAACCTAGACTCATCAGATCAGATGACCTTCTTCCACTGATCCAGACTCCAATCTATGTATTCCCTAGTAAACTGAAGCCTTTTTTCTCTGGTCAGTCTCATATTAGTGGTTTCCTAATGGCTACAGAGCCATTCTGTACCGACCATTGAAGCTTCCCTCGCATTGTGGAAATTTTCTTGGTTTAATTTTCTTAAACATAGCCCTGAGTTCTACTGTTGTTTCTCTTCAATTGGATTTCATAAAACATTCAAATGATTGCGGATTACCATCATTAAGGGTTTTTTTCTTTCTGACTACATTTCTTCTTGGCAAACAATGGTTCCCCGCTATCCTTCAAGTTTTTAATAATGCATTGGACCCTTCCTAGCCCAGTAGAAGTCATTTCTGCATCTCCTTAGATGCTTTTTTGCTTGATGCCAGTTATTTGACTCTTCTTGAACAGACCAAATCTTTTCCACGGCCGCTTTACCATGGTTGCTTAAGAAATGAGAAGCTACTGATTGCATTAGTCAGGATTAAATGAGGATGGAAGGCTCATATGTTTATGCTAGGGGTGTCCCCCAAATAGTCGACGATTCGATGATTAGTTTCCAGGACTGTGCTTTGACTGTCAGTCTCTAAGTCGAACAGTCGCAACATGTGGTTAACAAGCACAGCCCCCCCCCCCCGCATTTGATTTTTACACAATATTAATTTGTTCTTTAAATAATTCATGTTATAGGTCTATAAGCAGCCTAATAAGTGAAAGGGACCCAACTGCAGTCACGGTATGTCGCCATATATCCAATCCAAGTCGGAAATCCCAATCGGAAGTTTCTTTTTCATGTAACGTACTAAAATCTAACCCTAACCCTGACCCTTCTTCTAATCCTAACCACCCAACTACACTATACACATCTGTTTGCAAGCCGCAGATAGATACTCTTGGCGGTATTTAACTAACTTCCGCATGAGACCTCCTGTATGGATTGGATGTATGGTGGCACCCTTGTCGGTCATCGTACCTGCAGTTAGGTTCTCTTGTAATAAGTGGCAGAACAAGTGGGGCCGGGCAGGCGGGTTTTAACCGCAGTCTGCTGGTGCGTGAGTCGCGCGCGCTGACCATTCAGCCAAAGAGACGTCTCTATGACCAAGTAGCCAGAGACATGATGACAGGACCCTCAACTGTCACATTATCCTCATTGTTGTAGCTTCTTCCACTGATTGACAACATCAGTCTGTGAAGGTCGGAAACAGTCTGACTGCTGCAGACAAACACTGCGTCTACTTCATGTGTAATGCTCCAGATGGATACGCTGGCACTGCTGGAGGATTATTCAAATTGTATCAAGAAAGAACGTGTTTTAAAGGACCGTAATTTCCTGAATCATTAAGCCTGCAGCTGATATCCCTAGAGCTGAGTCCCTAGAGCAGCGCTTTTTTCTTTGTCCTGAACTGGACCGCAGTCTCGCTGCATCAGCTGTTGAGCGCGCTCGGTTGTGGAGCAGCTCCTCAATGAACAAGTTAAGATGTTAGGGGAAGACTGCTGTACCATTCTAATAAGTTATAGAATAATCATGGCTGTGAAGTTCTGCACATTCCCTCCCCTTCCACTCCACGCCATCTCGAGGAGATTCTCCTGTCAGCTTTATCGTTAATGAACCGAGGAGCACACCTCTCCTGTTCACGTGACTTCCTTACTCACAACTTCTGAAGAGTCAGACAGTAACAGGTTGTGTTGTAGTACTCGAGATTGGTCTTGGTCTCGAGACCATTTTTTTTTAGGTGCTTAGCCTCGTCTTGGTATAGACTGCATTTTGTCTCGGTCTGAACTGGAAAAAAATCTGAAAAAAATCCGTCTGTTTCAGTATTTATTTACTGCAGTAGACTAAATAGGCAACTACAGAGAAGAAAAAATCAAAACAAAAGAGACCGCTAAATCTTTTCACCCCCACAGCCTTCATCCTACAGTCGCTGTCTGGTTAATAATAATAATAATAATAATAATATAATAATAATAATAATAATAATAATAAAAATGGATTCGATATATATTGTGCTTTTACTGCTGGACACTCAAAGCGCTCACATTGGATCCATCATATGTTCACTCCTCAGTAATAGTGGATGCTGCAGCTTTGTGAGTACATAGCTGTATCTTTCTGAATGGTTTATAAAACATGCTACCATGCACGTTCAGGATGTTTCCATCCCAAACTTGCATTGATATGTGCGGCTCTATGAGCACACCGGAGCTTAGGCAGATCTCTGCCGGCCTGCAGCAATAATTTTGGGCATGGCTCACACAGGTAGACCACGTCTCCTGGTGAAGAAAACCAGCGGAAAAATCACTTAATGCTTGTTAGTTATGGTGTCTCCCATAAAGCTGGAGTCCGACATGTTAAATCTTCATCATCACTGCCCACAACCAGCGTTAAAACAGCTCCTGTATGAGGGATCTGGATTTGACACATTCAGGAGAAAAATAAAAAACAGAAAAGATGCTGCTTCACAGTCTGACTCCGAGCCACATTCAGACAACTCCTGCTTTCTCATATTGAACATGATGAACTAAGCGCTGCAGGTAGAACTGTGAAGATCGGACGTGCAGAAGGAAAGTTCGGAGTCCCCTCAGGAAAGCCGATCTCAACTTCGCAACTGCGTTCTTCACAGGAACCGCCTCTAGTGACGTCAACCACAAATGGGCCAATGAGCAAACACTGTGCGCAGGCAGTGCTCCTGGGAGTTGTAGTCTTTTAATCTAACATTTAAGTTTGTTTATTATTTCAGATGCTGTTTGAGAAAACTACAACTAAAATGTAAATAGAATTCAACCCGCCAAAGTGGCTAGTTGGAGTGGCCGTGTTACCCGCCACTGCTGAAATTCACCCGCATTTGGCGGGTTGGTAGGTAATGTCAAGCCCTGGTTGGAACTACTTCTTCTTCCGCCTGCCAAGGGGCAACAGTGCGCCGCAGCAGCTGGCCGCTTAGACACTGATCAGTGATCAATCAGTCCACACAGCAAATGCCCGTTATTTTTTCAGACTTCAAGTATGCAGACTAATTATTATTACACACCAGAGACCAATAAGAACACTTACCCTGCAACAGTAATACTTAGCAGGGTCATTATTTTCTCCAGGTTTGTAGGGTTCATTTTTATGTTATGATTTTTCTTTGATATATTTGGTCTTGGTCTCGTCTCGGTCTGTAAAAGTCTTGGTCTTGTCTTAGTCTCGGTACTCCCTGGTCTCGGAAATGTCTTGGTCTTGGTTGCTGCGGTCTTGACTACAACACTAGTAACAGGTGCTGTGGAGCACTGCCCTTCTTTCTGTGGCAGGATTTATTTTCTTATGTAATTAGATCAGCCTCAGGTCTGGTTTTATTTTAGGACATTATAAACTTTACCTGGAGACTGTGTGTCTCTGCAGCGCAGCATCATCACCTTTTGGCTGCGCACTTTCTAACTTTTACTTTCCGTTTTACATGGATATAACTTTGTACTTCTTTATGAGCATTTTTTTGTGTGTGTAATTAATTTATTGTTCACGGCACGCATAGACTGTTAAACCCCGTAAATTCTCTTTCCCGACATTAAATTGTTCAGCAAAGAAAATATATATATATATATATTAGGTTTATGCCTGCAGTGTTAACTGAAAGATAAAAATCAAATTAATGAATTGTTTCACACCAACATCCTTGTAATTTTCTTTTTGTTAAACATTTAAATAAGTAAGATGAGGACTTAAAAGAGCAGACACGTTTTACAGCCGATGGAGATTTGATGGAGATTTTCCTGCTGTCATCTTATGCCAAATGGAAAATTTAATTTATTTAATGGGGTGTTATAGCTCTGGAGAAGGAAAAGACGCAAATGAGATTATTAATCAATAAAGGAAAAAAACAAAGCATGATTCGATGATTTGTCGACGAATGGCACAATCTGACGAAACGGGTTCCACTATGAAAATCTTTAGTCGGGGACACCCCTGGATGTAGCATCTGGTCACGTCTGAATACGGAAAAGTGAAGACAGTTGGGCATTTCCCACCGCCGCATTCTTGCCGTGTCGCGTGTGTTGTCACTCCCGGAAAAAAATAAAATGGGCAAAGGCAAGGCCTTTCAAGCCACGGGACAAATGATTAACAACCAAGCTAATTGCGAACCGAGCTAATCGGAAGTGTACAGGAACGGATGAAGAAAGACGGTTTAAAGGTAAGACACACTGAGACTTGCTGATAACCAGCTAAAAACCACCGTTGTGCAACTCTGCTACAACTCTGCTACAGGCTGAGGCCTTCCTGGGAACAAGCAGGGAGCTAACTATTAGCCTCCACGGCTAAATTTGGCACTCGGTCTGCTGCCTGTCAATCAAAAGGACACACCCCTAATCATGTTTAATTCCAGGATCAAATACCATCTAAATGGATGAGTTATAACCCCCCCACCCCTCAAAAAGGGGAAATTTCCCAATAACCTAAATGATTTTTTCCCGGGGTAAAAAGTTTATTTCTCCGGTAGATGGTTTTTTACAAAGGGGGCTGTGGGGGGTCGCCCCGCTTTGCCCCCCCTAGTGGATGTAGAAAGAACTACAATTATTTCACTTCACTTCGGAATTTCACACTTGTCCAGCGGATTTTGCCCCTTGATTGATACTTTGGAATATCTATTTTAAAGTAAACTTACTTGGTGACTTTGAAAATCCTGAGAAGTCTCAAGGCCCTCAACACACTGATGCCAAATGATGCTCCTGGTTTAATCATGTCCCAGATCACCTCAAAAATACTGCCCACGATCACCTGGAGACAAGTAGAAGGGTAGAGTTAAAATATGTGTTTGATTTTAAAGGAGCAAGCTGTTCAAAATGATTAAATTAATCAAGTTTATGTTTAAATCTCCTTACAGTAAAAAAAAACAAAAAAAAACAAAAAAACAACAAGAGGCACTTTGTTTAACAATAACTTACCCCAAAATCAAAGCAGTTGAAGGAGGAGTGGAAGTAATTTCTTACTCCAAGGCCATACATTTTCAATGTCATCTCGGTCAAAAACAAACCCAGAAAGACAAACTCTGCCGTGTCTGGTAGCGAGATGGACAGATTAACAAGACAAGCAACATACAAAGGCTCAGGAATCTCAACAAACATGATCATGCAGATGTATTTGCAAACATGACTTACAGAGAGCTCTTGTGAGCCACTCGGGCTGGTTATAGTGAACGATGGCCACACACAGAGTGTTGAGGCCCACCAGGCACAGAACAACCCAGTAGAAACTCTGAGCTTTCACCATGCGGCGAATGAAGAAGCGAATCCTCTTTTCTTTGCGACGGAAATAAGAGGAGCTGTCCAACTTCCCACTTTTCACACTGGCCCGACCGAATGGAGAGCCGGGGGGAGCTAAGAACGATGAGGAGGAGAGACTTAACCAATCATGCTGCCTTGTTCCTTAAATCTTTACAAAACCCAGTCTATCTCTCCCTTATCCTGCGTGCAGTTGAGACACAGCTTCATTTAACTTTCTAGAATAACGATGAGAATATATTTGTGGCGAAAATGAAACTGAAAAAACGTACACCACAATTTACCTGCAGCTGCTCATTAAAAAATGTGCAACTAATACCAACTAACTGCGAGCATTATGTGTGAAACAAGTGGGATGAAAGACAGAGCCTGACATCGATTCCCTAAGCACTTCATTTTATGGAAAACAGCCATTAGATGAGGCTGTAAACTGACAGCAACAAAATGGTTTTGATTACCACACTAATGTTTGTTTCCAACCCACAGACAAGCAATTATATGTAGTCTCTGCGACACAGTGTAAAGTCCATTAACATTAAAAAGTGAAAGTCGAACATGCTGCAGGTAACTCTCTCGCTATTTTAGTTTCACAGTCTAATTAGAAAAGTTAATTATACTCCTTCAAGGTGATGTGCCTCAACAGCCGAGAGAGCCAGCGCTAGGTCTCCAGATCAAAGTGCAGAGTCGGCTTCTATAATGCACATTTAGACCTTTAGCCCCACTTGCTGGTGTTAAGGTGAAGTCGGATCGTGACCCACTAATCTGATAAACGGCGGCCAGGGAGTAAAGAGGACAGCTTGACCTGCTGGTGGATAAAAAGATGAAAAATTTACCAACAGAGGACATGTCAGCGAAAGGATCGTCCCCCTCCTCAGCACCGATGAGGTCATTTTTACCCTTCTTGATTTTGCCTCGCTTCAAGACTGTAAAGAAAACAACACAGAAATAGCAGGAAATTATATATAAGACAAATCATAAAGCATTTATGAGCTTACAGCCACATACGAGGAAAAATGGCAAGAAAACAAAGAGTTTTCTGTTTGGATGAAGAGTTGCAGGATATACGGGTTTGTGTGTGAGAGGGATGTGCTAATTAGAAACTATGAATAGAGGTCATCAATCACGTTTCTCATTTGGAGATTTTCTCCCCTCTTGTTTGAAGTCAGCCTTGGATTGAAAAACTGCCAGCACGACACGAATGCCATCATCACATGACCACCTGCGAGATGCCTGACTGGTTTGCTTGTTAATGAGATTGACAACCCTGCATCTCTGCTCCAGAAAGCTGCTCGCAGGGAGAACCAGGGTGGAAACCCAAATGCTGCTTTGAAGGCAAAGAACACCCTTAGCAAGTTTTTTTTTTCCCTCCCTCTCCTCTGCTTCAAACTGTTCCCCAACATCTTAATTAATTCTAAAAACACGAAACAGTTGCTTTTAACCCTGTAATAACTTTGTTTTCAAATGGATAACCATTCTGGTCAGCTCGGGAGCCAACCATCTTGATAATACCTCCTATTGGGTAAACCGTCATGACTTGGAACAGTGGTGTGAAAATGTTTGGGCACCCCTGAAGATTTCCATCATTTTCATTTATACTTTCTGATAATTGGATGCACCTGTCTGTGAAGTTCAAGGCTTGATGAGCTTGCCAATCCAAATTTATATACTTATTAATCAGTGCTAAATAGTTACAGACATTCAAATCGACAAAATGACAGATATGATGAAATTTTTGCACCTGTCTAATTTTGTTTTGATGTACATTGAACATTGAACACTATATTGCCAAAAGTATTCGCTCAACTGCCTTGACTCACATATGAGCTTACATGACATCCCATTCCTAATCTATGGGGTTTAATATGACGTTGTTCCACCCTTTTCAGCTAAAACAGCTTCAACTCTTCTGGGAAGACTGTCCACAAGGTTTAGGAGTGTGTTTATGGGAATTTTCTAACCATTCTTCCAGAAGCACATTTGTGAGGTCATACACTGATGTTGGACGAGAAGGCCTGGCTCTCAGTCTCCGCTGTAATTCATCCCAAAGGTGTTTTATCAGGTTGAGGTCAGGACTCTGTGCAGGCCAGTCAAGTTCGTCCACACCAGACTGCCATCCATGTCTTTATGGACCTTGCTTGTCATGCTGGAAGAGGAAGGGGCCAGCTCTAAACTGTTACCAAAAAGTTGGGAGCATGGAAATGTCCAAAATATCCTGGTATGCTGAAACATTCAAGGTCCTTTCACTGGAACTAAGGGACCAAGCCCAGCTCCTGAAAAACAACCCCACACCATAACCCCCCCTCCACCAAACTTTACACTTGGCACAATGCAGTCAGACAAGTACTGTTCTCCTGGCAACCGCCAAACCTAGACTCCTCCATCAGATTGCCAGATGGAGAAACGTGATTCGTCACTCCAGAGAACGCTTCCACTGCTCTAGAGTCCAGTGGCGGCTGCTTTACACCACTGCATCTGACGCTTTGCATTGCACTTGGTGACGTATGGCTTGGATGCAGCTTGGATGCAGCTGCTTGACCATGGAAACCCATTCAATGAAGCTCTCTGCGCACTGTTCTTGAGCTGATCTGAAGGCCACATGATTCCCATAATATGCATGGGTGAGCAAATACTTTTGGCAATATAGTGTACAGTATGAGCATACTGAACATCCAATAAACCTAGTTTCACTGCTGAAATATTAATGTGTCCATCGCTTATTTGATCGATCAAAATGAAGTTGCTGTCCAAACATCCAATGATTTATACAGTATACTGTATGAGAATAATGGATATTTTCAGGGGTGCCCAGACTTTTTCATACCGTTGTACATTGCTTATAGGGATACCGGGTAGCCTTTGACTCAAATATTGGCCTAATGTAAGGACACATGTTGGTGCTCCAAGGGGGCTGCCTTCCTCAAAAACCAGACATTGTAACTTTGCAGGAGTGGATTCAAACACGATTCCAAAATATGGACTGTTTTATTTTGCAACAGTTGTGTGGCCTGTGGGAAGTTGCAGGCTAACTGCCCCTCGTGACCAAAAGTTATATGGTATCCCTTTAAATATATAATAATACTGTATGGAGCTGGGATATGGACATAAGTTTTGTAACTTATCTTTACAGTATAGTCAAAACTGTAACAAGCACAGATACAAATGAATCTACAAGTACAAATTAATGACACAAGACTGGAGTTGCTGGGATGAGGATCAGCACCTCCAAATCTGAGACCACAGTCTGGAATAAGATCCTGTCCCAAGTGGAGGAGTTTAAACATGTCAGGAATTATAGGAAGAATGAAGCAGGAGATTGGCAGGCTTATTGGTGCAGCAACCACAGAGATGCAGGCTCTGCATCCATCTGTCCTTTTGGAAAACGGAGACTTGCTCTTAAATCTATGTTCCCACCCGAAACTATGGTCACAAGTCACAGGGAAGACCCAGGACACACTGAAGAGACTACATCTCTTTTAGTCATTAACTGTCGCCCCCACAACCTGACCTCAGAAAAGGGGCAAAGGTAAGAGGATGGATGGATGGATGGATGGATGGATGGATGGATGGATGGATGGATGGATGGATGGATTTCTGACATTAACAAAACTTTTTATAATAAAATGTTTTCAATCAGACCCTGTTAAGTCATGCAGCTATGTCTGACGCTTTATCCACCCTGTCAATCATCTAAAGGCTAAATATGTATTTTTTTGCTCCAGCAACACCAGTTTTTTTTTTTTTTTTTTTTCAGCTTTATACTCAAATGTTTTAATCCTCCATTTGTTGCTAATTGAAAACACAAGGCTGCTGGCTTGTGTCACTTTGCTGCAGTCATCTACAGGAATGCGTGCACACTGTGTGTCCGTTTCCTGGCATATGCATGACCGAGTGTGTGCATGCGTGTACTGGGGAGCACGGCATGGTGAATTGAGTTGAGCAAATCCAATCAGAGTGTGGCTGTAAATCCCACTGATTAACCCCTGCCTTCACGCCAGGCCTTGAGGACTGACATCACGGCCAAGACAGACAGAAACAAAGACGTGAATTACAACATGCTCCTCCTGCAGAGAGGACCATATTTAGCTCTGGCTCATTTATGATTCTACTCATAAAACGGCCAATTTTGCATGGTGCAGTAGGATTAAAAGTAAAGGTGAGGAAATGGACATTTTCTACGCTTTGTATTACATTGTAACCTTAAATCTAATAAAATTTTGATTTTATCAGAAAATCTCTGGTTTTCAGATCCCTTTAAGCAGATCTCATATAGCTTTTCCACATGCATCTATCAAAGGTTTGTCCACAGGGCCAAAGTAGAATGATAGCAATAGTGCCACCATCCATGGCTGTAAACTATCAGCTTTCATGTAACATAAAAAGAATCTCAGGCAATGAATAAACAGAATATGTAATGCAACAATGTAGATTTTCATCACTGTCTCACCTTATTTTCTAACATCCATGTGCATGTTGATAATAAACTTAACTGGAAAAGTCATGCAGGTTTGTCATAAATAAAAAGTCTATTTCGCTGCTTTACAAAACTAAAGACCTTTTATGCACTTTTTGTACCATATGTGATGAGCTATGATGGAGGAAAACCTACAAAATAAAGATATGTAATGTTTTTTGTACAAAAGAAAGTCATTAAAATATAAGTAGTGCAAAACTAGCCACTATATATTCAATTAAACATACTCAAGCTTAAGCAATCATAGATTAGCACAAATAATGTATAAAGCTATCACCTCATAATATTCAAAAGCTGCTCAGAATGAGAGAAAATAAATATATAGTAATAGTAGAGAACAGCAAAAAATATTTAATAATTATATGATGTTTCTTTAGGATGATGCATGAGATACCTCGAGAGGTTATACAGTATAATTCACATTAATATTAATGGGTTATCCATTTTCCTTGCATAAAATATGTTTAATTTAATTATTCATCATGTTTTGATTTTATATTTCTATTTGTACAACCTTGGGTCCAAAAAGAGCTCGGATGCTGTGTAAAATATAAATAAAAACAGAATCAAATGATTTGCAAATTTCCTAAACTCATATTTTATTCCCCATACAACATTAACAACATATCAGATGTTGAAACTAAGACATTTTACCATTTTGTGGAAAAGGAATAGGCAAATGAGTAGAATTTGACAACTTTTTAGGTTAGTTAGCAACAGGTTGGTAATGACTGGCTTTAAAGGGAGCTTTTCAGAGAAGCAGAGTCTCTCTGATGTCAAGATAAAAGAGGTTCTCCAATCAGCAACAAGCTCCAAAAAGTGTGGAAACAATTTAAAAAAAAATGTTCGTCCACCTTACAATCTCATCATCTATAGCGGACTATATCATTAAAAGATTCAGAGAATCAGGAGGAATCTGTGTCTGCTGGAGACAAGGTTGATCTTGGAGCCCTCAGAGAGCACTGCATTAAACTGCATAAAGAAAAGACATTTTTCTTTACTGGAGATGACTGCATTGACTCAGGAAGGCTTCCGGAAAACCTTGTCCGTGAATGCAGCTCATCTTGAAGTCCATAAATTTAGGTTAGAGCTCTATCATGCAAATAAGAACACATACTGTATGTGAACAGGATCCAGGAACACTGCTGACTTATCTGGACCAAAGCTCAGTAAGGGGAAAGTCACACTTGGCACGGCTGGAGTATATCCCAGGTACAAACAGCGAGGGGTAACGTGCTTCAACGTGGTTCAGAACAATAGCGTAATTCACCCACGCAAAGGCATCACATGACGTGGTGGTACAGTGGCACGTTTACAACTTTGCAAGTTTGACTGGAGGCCATTTATACAAGACTTTTGATACCCAGTGAGTTGAAACGGGGTTAAACCAATCGTGCCAAGTGTGATCCTGCCCTTAAACTGGTCTGAAGCAAAGGGGAAAACTGTTCTGTAGAAAGATGGATCACAAATTATTGATTATGAATCATATAATTTTGCAAACTGCGGTTGCTGTGTCTTGCAGACTAAAGAGGAGAGGGAGCATCCAGCCTCTTATCAGCAGACAGTAGTGTGGGGTTGCATTAGTGTCTATGGGATGGGCAGCTCCCACATCTGTGAAGCTCCATCAATGCTGAAAAGTACACGGAGGTTTTAGAGCAACATCTCCTCCCATACAGACAACATCTCTTTCAGGGAAGGCCTTGCAGATTTAAAGGTTGAATATGGAATACGGACAGAACAGCGACATACGTGTGTCTAGGTTGTAGTTGCAACGGCAGA
Source organism: Atherinomorus stipes (assembly GCA_023101725.1). NCBI lineage: Eukaryota > Metazoa > Chordata > Actinopteri > Atheriniformes > Atherinidae > Atherinomorus > Atherinomorus stipes. Next base: position 198,564 of record JALJCO010005905.1, read on the forward strand.
AAAACAACTCCAGCCGCTGGGATGCCAGGCTCACTGCCGATACGCAAGTGACCAACAGTCTGCAGCATGTCCAACAAGTAACGCAGAGGAGTTTATAACTGACAGCTAACGTTAGCCATGTTAGCAAACAAGCTAGCTTACCAATCCAGCAGGAAAGTCGCCATTTCAGTGTTTTACTCCGTGGAAAACGTTTATGTGGGTCCATTTAGTGAAGTCTTCACCTAAATATACTCCAGGTTTTGCTCTTCTCAGGTCACTCCTCCTCAGAAACAGATAACAACATCTCCAGGGCTCTGAAGCAGCTGCTTCACTGGTCGTCTCTACGGTTTTCCCCTGTACAAGCCTGACTATGACCAAAATATTGTTTCCACACAGAGATCGTATATGGCAACCCGCAATGGCGGCGTGTATTGGCTTATAGACGTATATAAAATGCCATTATCGAACCCGTAAAAAATTATTTTATAATTATTTTTAGGCTAAATATAATTTTTCTGGGAAATGTACTTTCATTCTGTACACCCCCAAACGACCTGTGGAGGTATTATTTTTGAAAAAATATAGCTTTTAATAAAAAATGTTCCATATTCAACCTTTAAGCAAGACAATACTAAACATACCATTGGAAAATTCTGGCAAAAAGAGGCCATTGATCATCTAGAATCCTGCATAAGACCAGAATAGGACAACGCCCCTCTCCTTAAACTCTAACAACCGGTGTCTTCACTTACCAGACAGTTTTTAAAAGAAGAGGGGGTGCTCCAGTACATAATGATAAACATCTTCTTGGAGCTACTTTTTACCCTGTGTTCACACTGGACGCGAATAAAATTATTTGCACAAATGAATTACATGTTAAGTTAATGTACAGACGCGAATAGACGCGCGTTTGCTTGGGGCGGCGCGTTTGACACATTAGTGGCACGACGAGGCCCAAACGTGCGTCTTACTCACATGAATGTAGCGTTTTACTCGCGCAAAAGAGGCGTCCTACTCGCACGAATAGAGCATATTTCGCCTGTTCGCTCGAGTTGAAAACGATTCAACTCGAGTGTTTTATAAGCTCGAACAATACGAGCCCCGTCATTAGAAATGAATGAGACATGATGTGAAAGGAAGGCGCTCTGCAGCTCGCTGCTGTCTTCTATAGTAAGAAGGGAAAAGCACTTTTCACAGATAAAATCACAAAGTGCTGCACACAAAAGCGGTGTAATAATAATAATACCATAAATTTAGGACTGAAAACCTGGTCAGCCAAAACCTCATTAACCAAAAGCTGCTTGTCTCTGCAGCTGGTGTTTGATGGATGAAATGTCACAATGCCGTCATCGACACTCTGCAGCAGGAACAGAGAACTTGTAGTTCCTGGAGGAATATGCAGCTCTGTCCTCGTTACATAAATAAATTGAGGTTGTTCGTTACAAAATGTCAATATAATTCAATATGAGTCTGTGTTCAGACTAGTGTATTCAGTTTGGTCATGAGATGACACTCCAGTACCAGGAGTTCAGCCTCAGCTGATGTAAACAAACACTCGATCTGTGTTGTGATCCAAAGGATGAAAACAACAGGAAAGCAGTACGAGTTTCAGCTGGTTACATTTTGAGAGGTGGAGGCGAGGAGACGGCAGAGACTTGTTAAATTGAGCTACAATAGCTAGCAACAACAGCCATGTTCTTTTGCTGGAAGTTGTTGGAAGTTTTGCTGGAAGCGCTAACTAGCTGTGGCTAGCTTACTCACCAAAGGCAGATGGACAGACGCTCAGCAGCCGGAATACAGCACCAAGCACCTCTGGAGAATCTGCTGGACCCAAACACGCCGGCGTCTTCAGTTCTCCGACTTCCAAAGCAGGTAAAACGCCACAGCTCTCTCACAGTACTCGAAATAACCGGGTTCTGCCATGTTCACCTGACCGAAGTGACTGACGAGTGACAAACCCCACGTGAATGAAGCGTCTTATTTGCGCGTACTATATGCTTCATTCATGTGTATTATTCGCGAATCAAGAGAGTAAACATCTAGTATTCGTGCGTTGAAATCCAGGTGTGTCTGCGAATGGAGGCTTCCGGTGTGAACACAGAGCTACAGCTGTTGCTGCCATCAGATTCAAAATGAGCTCATATTTCCCGTGAAATGATAAAATGTCTCAGTTTTAACAGCTGATGTGTTGTTTATGTTCAAGTGGACATAAAATATGGATTTATGAGATTTGCTAATTTCTGCATTCTGGTTTTATTCATAGTTTACACAGCATCTAAACTCTTTTTGGAATTGCAGTTTGTGCAACTTTTGAATATTTATGGGGAACAAGATGTTGCACAAGTCATGAGATTGAGCAGAGCATTCAAGCTTTTCAGCTCTGGTGGCTCTTACGTTTATCAACGGTCCCTGCATCTGTGTACATAAGGTAGATGGTGAAAACCAAGCCATGTGTAAAGAGAACAATGGCAGCATCATTCTGTGGGGATGCTTTTCTGTGACAGGGGCTGAGGGATTATCCACGATGAAGGAGAAGATGGACACAGACAGTTATAAGCAAGTCTTGTGTGAATGTCTCTGCAGTTGTCAGTATCTCAGGGTGGAGCAAAGATTGGCAATATGGGACCTGAAACCAGTGGAGCATCTTGACAGAAACCTGGAAATACCTGTGCTTTGACATTTCAGTCAAACCCGGATTAGGTTTTAAAATTCTGCAAGGAAAATGGGAGAAACCTTTAAGGACAAATTATGCCACACCTGCAGAGTCCTTCCAGAAAAGCATTTGGGCTCATTTTAGTCTTTAGAGGCTGTTTATGCCTGTCCCTGTGGAGCAATGTGAGTGAATAATGAGTCTCATCTTTACCTTCTGCTGAGATTTCTTGACGATACTGATCTATATCTGAGTCAGAGCATGTTGTTCAGCAGTAAAACACAGACACCAGGTCACATTCATGGCTGATGGTTCTGGAATGATTTATCTACAGCACTTCAGGCTGTGCATAAATCTTTCTTTAGGTGGAAGTGATGATGAACTGTACCTCTCTGTGCCTGGTTTACCATCGGCCTCCTGTGGTGATGGACCATGGTAAAGCAGGCAACAGATTCTCAGCTCTGCTTTCACCTGAAAGATTTTGTTTCCTCTTGTACCACGCACCATCCAGTGGGGACTTCTCCTCAGCAATCTCATCCTCCTCCTCCAGCAATACCTCCTCTGCAGAAGAAAAGAGAGAAAGAGGGGGGGGAGGAACACTTTCTATGAGTTTGTCATATTTTTTGACACCCACTCTATCGTTTCAGAGATGAGCCTAACCTGCTTTGCAGATCCACTCTAAGTAACCGGTGAGTTCTCTCTCAATCTGCTGCTGGCGACGAAGCTTCAGGAACTCCTGCCTCTTCTCCACGCGCTCTCTCTCTTTGGCAAATTCTCTGTTGGGAAGGAAATTTTTCATACAGGGACAGAAGAGACCTAATTGACATTTTATTGCAAAAGGAGGCTCAGATTTTGGAACTTTTATTTTCTGGCTTGCATTTTAATTTGAAAGCTTTCATTTACAGTTGTGCTTGAAAGTTTACATATCCTCCCATTACTGTACGTTAAGAAAATTCTAAATTCACAATTGTAATTCGAATAACACAAAACTTTTAAAAACTCATAATAAATAAAAATTTACTTAATTATAATTTAGCAAAATAAAATCTTGATTTTGAGTTTTTGTTTTAAAAATGATTAAAAAATGAACAAAAAAAAAAGAGGGCACAACGACATGGACATGGATAAAGAAAAGGGTCAAGCATTTGTCAGATGGAATTTGTAATTATTAAAGGCTGAATATGGAAAATGGACAGAACAGCGACATCACGTGTGTCTAGGTTGTGGTTGCAACAGCAGAAAAACAACTCCAGCTGTTTGGTTGCAGGCTCACTGCCGAAAGACAAGTGACCAGCAGCCTGCAACATGTCCAACAAGTCATGAACAGGAGTTTATAACTGACAGCTAATGTTAGCCATGTTAGCAAACAAGTTAGCTTGCCGATCCAGGAGGAAAGTCACCATTTTCATGTTTTGATGCCGTGGAAAATATTTTGTGGGTCCATTTGTGTAGGCTTCACCTAAATTTACTCCAGGTTAAATATGCTTTATCGTCAGATTATTCCAGGCTAAATATAATTTTAAATAAATATTTCACATTCATTCTGCAACCCTCCAAACAACTTGTGGAAGCATTATTTTTAAAAAATATATAGCTTTTAATACAAATGTTCCATATTCAACCTTTAATACTGCATGATTTAAGTTGGGCAGTTATTGAGGCGTAAAAGCAGAAAGAGGCCATTGTTATACTCTTGTTACAACATGTTTCTGACCTTTTTAAAATCTATTTTGCACAAATATGTGATGAAAATAGTATAAACAATTATTATGGTTAAAATGTGCAAAAGAGATGTAAAAAACGAAGAAGGGCCTAATTGAAAACATTACCCATAAAAAGTATAATCAAAAACAAATTTGTTGCAAATGAAGTGAATGATAATTTAATGAAATGAAAATAGCAAGTGAGTAATAAAGCGGATGGGGAAGGAAATCACATAAGTAGGCGGTCGTGTCTATTAAAGAGGACCCAGGAAAGTCCAAACTCCCGACAGAAACAGTTTCTCCAAAGGATCACTTTATGCTTTAGATGCTATAAAGATGAATAAATTGAAGCATGGTGGTGGCAACGCTATTTGTTATTTGCAGAGTTCTGCGCAGTATTTTGGGGCAATCAACATTTAGACACACTCGTTTTAGGTTTTTTTTGGGGGGGGGGGGGGCTGCTTTTTTGTTACAAACCTCACAGAAAACAAAAATGAACATATATAAAGTTTCAAGGATTTGTTGGGTGAATTTTTTTTTATCATTTGATGCTGTATGGTTAAAGTATGCAAGTTGTTGCAAGATATTTCTGATATTTCCAGACAAAAATTTATTTCCAGACAAAAAGGAAAGGCATGGCCCTGATGATAGCTTGGGTGTACTTTTACACTGTGGTATCGGTGGATTTCCAAAGTCAATCCTTAGGGGCTGCTATCCTGCAGATTTTGAATGTCTCCTTCATCAGCACACCCTGAATCAGAAGTTGACAACAAGCCTTTGAGGAGACCTGCTCGATTTTGATCAGTTGTGTTAGAGCAGGGAAACATCTAAAACCTGCAGGACTGTGGCCCTTGAGGACCAAAGCTGGAAACTCCTGCAATCGATAATATGAAGCTGGGGTTTGAAGAAGGCTGACCAGAAACTATGCAAATCTAACACCCCTTACCACCCAAAGCACATCTCCACAGTGAAGCACGGTGGTGGTAGCACCATGCTGTGGAGATGTGTGTCAACCGCAGAGTTTTGTTGAATATTAGCTTTGGAGTGATATAATGCACAATTAGTTTTTGTTTCTTTAATTTTGTTTTGTTTGTTGTGCTTGTGCTTCCAAGTGAGCTTTGATACTGATTCCAAAAGTGAGAACTCTGCTGGAAGGATGGAAAACTATTCCTCCACCATGATGGTGGTGTAGAGCACTGTATAATGGTCCAAAATATTCCATGTGTTTAGTTTAGTTAAGATCTGATAACTATGGCTCATTAAAATATTGATTACCATTTGATCCCTCATCCACAAGCACTGTCATCCTGGCAAAACTGGGTTATTTTCTAACCAGCCGTTAGATACATCTAACCGTCTGTTAACTTTAACAGTCAGATTATCTTGTTGTTCAAAACTCGTTTAACTTTAACAATGTGTTATCTTGACATTAAAGTTAAAGTTAAAGCTTTAATGGTTAGGTCATCTTTCGATATAGTGTTTGTTGCTAATGCTACATTCATGGTGCCAGTTCAGAGAAGGAAGGACAGGGTTTATCGTGGGATAAAGAGCTGCACCCGGTGCTGGTTTGGGAGAGAATCCATGCATTACCTGTGTAACCTTTTGCGAGGTGATTTGAAGTGTGCCACAAACTGTGGACACGCACTAACCATAGAGCATAAACAATATTCTTAAGAATAAATAAACCTGTATAAATATATCGTTATTATGATTTTTATTTAGAACAATAAATGTCTTGCCTCTGCTATGGACTGGATTACGTTTTCTTCATAGCAGAGAAATTTCTGCTTGTCTCTTTTCCCCGGAGTGAAAGGGATTGTTTGATTATATTTTGTTTTGATCATATTACCAGAAATAGAATAAATAGGGGATCGTGGAATATTGGTGCTGGCCATGACGTTGACCACACGGTTAACTTTGACACTGCCGTTAACTGACGGCATGACTAACCATGTTTTGAACAATTCATTTTTAATGGTCAGTTAGCAAACAGTGGGTTAAGAATTTAACTGACCGTTAGGGGTTACCCAATGGTTGAAATAACTGAGAACTGAACAACCAGGCCCTGGAGGATGATTATTTTGTATTGGTTTCCAGCAAGTCCTTTATCTTTATGCAACAGTGGGGAACCTTGGCCCTCATCCTGCAGGTCTTCCATGTGTCTTTGCTCCTACACACCCTGATTCAAATCAATGAGTCCCTGTGCAGAACTTGATGGACTGTTTGATCCATTTGATTTGAATCAGGTGTGTTGGAGTGGGGACAAATCAAAAACCTGAAGGAACAGCGGCCCCCGAGGACCACAGTTCCCCATCACTATAGTACAGGCAGATCCAAACAGTGCCAAAGAAACAACATTGCTTTTGTATTATAAAAATATGCACATCGTCAGCAAAACAAAGAGACTGAATTTAGCTTGGAAAAGTTTAGGCAAACATTGGAAAAACTAAAAAGAGAATCAGTGTCTGGTTTCTCGTGACTTCCAGTTGAAGGTTGCTCATGCACATATTTGCTTTCATCGAGGTTTGGTGAGGCAAGCGGCTCTGAGTCACAGCAGGTGAGAAGAGCTTTGTGACCGCAGACACAATGAGATTGACAGACATCAGATCCAGAGACACAACGGGCTGGATGATTAACAGCCTTTTCACAGCACAAGGGGATGTTAGGGAAAAGCAACAAGAGGAAGAAAAGGGAAGAGTGTTAGATGATTGAGAGGTGAAGAACCTGTTCATTTATTCAGTTCCCCCTCAGTTCAATGATTGGTAACAAGTCATGAGGCCATGGCTTCAACCAAAGTGTCCAGCAAAGAAATTCTCAATAGGTTCTGACCTTCCTCATATATTACATACCTCTTATTCTTATTTCCAATGTGTTTATTTGCAGAGTCCCATCAAAATGTAACAGTTTTCAAAGGAATCTTATTTTCAAGCTTCACTCATTAATCCAAAGCTGTTTGCTGTAAACCTGCTCTCATGCAGGTTTTACAGTGTTTATGAAGTAAAGAGGAAAATATAGATACGTTGTTGACCGTGCAAGCATGCTTTACTCCTTTTTTGATAGGAAAATTCAACACGAGCAATTTCCATGATGACATTTGCTTTATAGTCAGATTATTCCATGTAATGTGATCCTGGGATTTGCATGTCTGTAATGAGAGGACTTACCCTGACAGGACACCCAGCACCAGGTTGAGCATGAAAAAGGAGCCGATGATGATGAGAGGGATGAAGTACAGCCAGTTCCACGTGTTTCCAACCACATCATTGGTCTGAACACACAAACACACAGACAACACAAAAGAAAAACACATTACTGACACAAATATAGCATTCAGTTGTCTGTATATCATTTTGAGATACACATTTTGTACATTGTTTGTGTAAATCAGATGGTGGACAGTGAATATAAACACGTCCCCACAGCATTTTATTGTATGCTTAACATTAAGTGATATACAGTAATTTTTTTGCAAATGCCTACATTTAATTTCGAATCTATCAGGATGAATTGGCTCCTTTCCCATGAAAAGCATTTTTCAATGGCTATTCTGACTGAAAAGAAAACGTTTTCCAACTTTTCTAATTATAGAGAGAGACTGACAACTCTTTGGCTGTGAAAAATTGTCATCGCAGTGAATTGTTTCAGTCCCTCTATCACTCCAAAACAGAAGCCTTTAGTTGAAATGAAGTGATCCCAAACAAATAGGTGGGATAAATCAGTCTTCCAGTACAAGTTACTACGGTTTTGGAGTCATTTAATGACACTTTAAATCCAAATACACTACCAGTCAAAAGTTTGGACACAGTTACCCATTAGATTTAATGGAAGTGCTGTGCATTATTTGGCAAAAAAGTAAAAGAAAAAAGTAAAAGAAAGAAAACGTGCCTCAATTTTCAGGTTTGAGGGTAGATATTGGGGATAGTGCAGCTGTCAGTATCAAAATGATGCAAAACTGGTTTATGGCTTCAGGCAGTGCAATCATTGCCAGATTTTTGCCACAAAGATGCTCCATTTTCTACATTGCTAAATGTTGTAGGACAGGATTTCTTATTGGTCCAGAATAGGCAGATTAAACATTAAAAATGGGAACCTGATTATAACTTTAAAACTGTAATAATGTCAATATTTTATCCTTTACCAAAAACAGTCAATGGCCAAAATATACTGTCTAAAGTTAGTTATTTAAGGTTTTGCTGCCAAATGGAAGAACATATTATGCAAGATTTCTTCATCAATGACAATGTCATACACCAGTTTGTCTGACCTAATGACAATTCCAGGACAGATGCTCACAACATAAAAAAATGCTTAAAAAATTATTTAGAATCTATATGTACAGCAAAAATCAAAGATATACAATGTTATTTGTTCACATATTTATTTAATTATTAAAATATGCACAAATACTTTTAAAACCTAATGCCCTCGTAAAATATGTACACAATCTCTGCAGTTCTGTCACTTCTAAAGCAAAGTAACACTTTCTTTAGGGTAGACTGAGTACAGTTGAGACACGTCAATTACTTGCGCATGCAGCAAGCTTTTGCTGTGATTTTTGGTATGTGCATGCGTATTAGCATCCTTTTTGAGCGTGGGAAAATTCAGCTTTGTGTGAAGCTCAGCGGCGAAGATATTCAAAAAGATTTTCTAGAGGTAAGATTTTTATTTTAACATGTTGCTTTAACAATGAATATCTTACTTCCTTTTTGTTACTTTTAAAGTTAACTTATATATCTGCAAAAGTTGTTTTGTGCACTAAGAACTGATATATTTCATGACACCATAACATGTCAGGTCTTCACATAATTCAGTGAAATGTCCAAGGTGGTCATCAGGGTACACTTGAGACGCAATGTCTCAACTGTACCCCGATGCAGAACCCCATATTGCTTTGCATGTTGTTCAGCAGCGCAGACACACAGGAGGATTTTAAGATTTAAGTCACAATTAGGCAAAATTAGAACAAATCAAAAGGTAGTTTTGTTTTGTTAAAAAAATTTCTTTACATTTGAACAGTCTGCAACTCTGACTTGACATTCTGTTATTGCACTGTTATTGTGTTTATATTTGTACTGTTTGCAGTATCCATTGAATAATTTGTTCTTTTTAATTCATTTTTAAGTTTGCATATGCTATTGTTGAATTAAATCAAATTAAAAACTTATTAAAGTGTCAAATGTATTTGCAGTATCAGCTCTCCAGCCATTTCAATGGTGTCTCAACTGTACTCAGTATTTTTATTCTATGGGTACAGTTGGGAATAAAACACACCTCTTGTTTTTGATTAATTGTGAAAATTATAAATTACTTATGTATATTCTTTCTTTGTTATTCTTTAGTACACAAATAGAAGATGCATTTTGTTAAAAAAAAAAAAAAAAAATCTTCTGTCCAGACCCTTTTTAATGTCTAATTTTTGCTTGGACATGAGAGGAGCGAAAACTGTCCCAAATGTAGTTAGTCTACCCGACTAAATAACAAACTGGCTGGGAAAAGACTGTAAACATTGCTTTAAAAATCTCTCATCAAGTCAGTGTGATCCTTTTACACCAGTGTTTCTCAATCTGACCCCTGCCCTGCTGGTTTTTAAGATATTCCTGCTTCAACACACCTGACTCAGATGAAAGGCTCGTTAGCAGCTTGCAAAGAACTTGATGAGCAGTTGAGTTGATCTGAATCAGGTGTGGTGGAGTTGGAAACCTGAAATACATGCAGGGCAGGGGTCCCTGACGACCAGGACTGAGAAACCCTGCTTTACACAATTAGACTATTTCCTGTGACAGACTGTGGTTTGATTTTTTATTCTTTTTGAAAATATTGTAAAAAGAATTAGTCTCTTTTTCCATTAGTGTTGTCTTTGCACCTCTAAGGACACCCCAGCAGGGACAGAGCCACGCGGTGTCCATGGGTGCCTCTGTCCACATTACACAAACAGCAATCCTTCCGTTCTTGTAGGATAAATTTCTTTTTTCTTTTCAACCTTGACCTTATTTCCATATTTCCTTATTTCTTAACTCACAGGACAATAGTACTCGTTCGTTTGTCCATTCATCTTAACGTATTGGTAAAATTAGGAAGTTTTGCAGCAGATAATGACTTACAGAGAGCCCCACTCCTGCTCCCCCCTTCACTTGCAGTATGGATATACTGTATGCTGATGGCAAAAAATGTAAAATTACCTGAAGGAATCAGAGTGACACAGAAATGTTACGGTTAGTTAATGCAAGTATAAACTCCTAGAAATAAGGTCCAGGTTGAGAAAAAAAGAAAGTTGTCCTTTTTCCAGCCAAACTCCACCTCCAGCCCATGTCTAAACCCAAAGCACGCCAGGGTAATGAACTGAATTTTAAAACAAAGAAATCTAGAAATGAGGAACTGGGTGAAAATAGCATCACAAATAGATGGATTCAATCGCTGTTTTGTACTATTTTAACCGTTTTGACGGGTTTGTTAACTTTCAGCAAGAATCAGATAAGCAGCACTGTTATAAACTGGCCTTCACTTGTTCTTCATGCTTACTACTGTAACATCTACAATCAGACTGCATCCCCCTTGTGTCGCAATAAATAAGCTAAAAGTTGCTACAAAGCCACATTTGCTAATAATGAGCTCTGTGAATCACAATCTGTTCTTTGATCTGTTTTTGCTGCTGCTGTCATATTTATCTTGTTTGGTTCAGTTTGCAGACAATCACCTTAAAGAGGCCAAAAACATGCCTCCCACTCAAATATAACGATGCTTCATGTAAATAAACAGTTTCCATGTCAACTTTACAAGGTGACAGATCAGAGCACAGTTTGCTGCAATGACAGATTCTTCAATAGATTAAAAAACATGTTGAATTAAAAAGTGAGGACTTTTGTTCATTTTGTGAGTCTTGTTTTGCTTCAAATAAGACTATTTTTGATTTTGCCTTGGGCGTCCTGATTTTGGGAGTCAGCAGCCTCCATGTGGGAGAATGCTCCCACACAGCGGTCTGTTAGCAGGGGGACAGACCTGCAGGCTGGAGGGCCACATGAAGAACAGTGACATTTCGCAGGCGCTGCCACAAGCTGGCTGTAATTGTGATGGGAGGTTTGCAGTGGCCGAATCAGTGGGCTGGAGATCTATATCATGAAGCAGGGAATGTGAGACTAGCACATACGAATGTGCAGCAACACACCCTCTGCTGCCTCCGATGTCAGAGAAGCAGCCGCCCACTTACGTAGGATAAATGCCTGTCAGGAGCTTCTCTGCTTTCTTGGCATCAGCTTTTTTCCCTACATTTCCAACATTTCATCACTGTCTCATCACTCCATCTTCTCATGTCTCCCTCTTTTGTTCCACGGCCTTTAGTTAAATTCCCTCCGTGTGAATGTTTCATAGACATTATGTCACCCTCTTCCTCCTCAATTCTGTTTCATTTAGCTGAGTTTTAACTAATAATTAGAAAGCTTAATAATCAGGCATGAATATTTATCTGGTTTGCTGGTCTGTCAGTGTGAAAATGACTGTCTTGCTTAGTTTATGGTCTCAATCACAAGTTTTACACCTTATCTAAAAAATAAGAGTTAAATTTGTGAATTATAGTCCTTCCAAGAGTTACATAAAGAATAAGCTTGTTATCCTTTAGGACAAGAATGCTCCTGACAGTTTGATGGACGGTTTATGCTCACATTTCTCATGTATAGATACCTGGTCAGAACACCCCCCTATATCAGTCTTCATTTTACAGCCAACCTTTAAAACATCAGTTTGAATGTTAAAGGTACAGTGTGTAAAAAAACAAAGGTCAGTGGCAGAAGGTCAAATTCAATATATAATTCAAAACTGTGTTTCTATTGATGTATAATGGCTATACTAGAATAGCTGTTATATGTTTATTTTCTTAGAATAAGTCATTTATATCTACTTGCTGGGGGTGCACATTCATGGAGGCTGCCATATTTGTGCCGCCATTTTTTCAATGGCATCCCTAAATGGACAAGAGAATGTGAGTGAAGTTAGAATCCTCTAACCTTTAAAACTGCTGTACCAGCTTTTTTTAATGGGAGTTAGATCACTGTTTGGGATTAGTAATGCCTTAAAGGACATTAAAAATTGTTATTCATAGTACAGACACACCGCAAAAACAGTCTGGCCACGTCTTACAGTCTTATATTCTGCAAAAACTGTCTTAACTATCTCAGTTTGAGAGTAATAAACTTGACAAGACCAGAATGTGTAAGATTATTAATCTAGTTTTAAGAATAAATGCCTTTTATTTCTTACTTAGTAAGTGAATATTAAAATTGATTATTTTATATGCATAGTGAGTTAATTATCTCACCAAGGCACTGTTTCAGATCATGTTGTGTTTCACTACCAATAGCTGTTAAAGCTTGTTTTAAAACTTGAGGCTGGGAGCCAGACTGTGGGCAGGTGGCTACAGTTCTACTCCAGTTCTGGCTTGTAAAATGTGATTTGTGATTTTGTCTTGGTGTGTTGTTGCATGGCAAAGTTACTTGAAGTCAAGATTGTGTCATCAGCACTTAAATGTTTAATGTCTAACCTTTGAGGACTTTTAGTGCATAACAGTGTGGCAATGGAGCCGATAAGTCAAGGACTAAATTAAATACAAGGAGGAAGTGGGAGAAGAAAACATCTGGAGGCTGGTCTTGAGCATAGGTCCTGTGTTTGGGAGGAGGATATCTCTCTGGCTTCTGTCTGGCTTCCTTATAGGGCCTGTGTTAACTTGCTTATAAGTCAGCATCACAGAATGATGCTAGACATAAACTAGAATATTTTCTAGTTTATGTTTAGCACAGTTAGTGCATCGGTCACTTTTGTAGAAGGATAACCAACAATGCAACAGCAGAGAAGTTTCCTATGTGTAAAAAACAAAACAAAACTGAAGCTAAAAAGTGTTATAAAAGGCACAAATTGCAAAAAATTGGGACTCCACATTGAACGCCAAAAAGACAAGTTGTAGACGAGAATCTGTTGGGAGCTTGAGAATCTCACCTATGTTTGCAACGATATTTATTGATTTTTTCCCCCTAACAAGCTCTGATAATATATATATATAGATATCTATATATATATCCATATATATATAGGCACTACCCAATAAAATTAGAATTTCTGTATTTCTGTAATTCAACTTAAAAAGTGCAATTTACATATTGTTTTGACAAATAATATGTGAATCAATATATTTCAAGCTTTTGTTTATTTGGATGTTGCTGATTAGGACTTGCAGCTTAAGAAAACCTAAAAAATTCAAAACTCAAAAAATTAGAATACTGTGAAAAGCTCCAGTATTGTAGGTTCAGAGTGTCACGTTCTAATCAGGTAAGTAATCCAAAAAACCTCCATAAGTGCCCAGAGCCTTTTAAAAAAGTCCCTGTCTTGGTTTAGAAGAATTCACAATCATGGGGAAGACTGCTGATCTGACAGTTGTGCAGAAAACCATCATTGGCTCCCTGCACAAGGTGAAAGACACAAAAAGTGATAGCAAAAGAAGCTGGATGTTCTCAGAGTGCTGTCTCAAAGCACATTAATGGACAGTTAAGTGGAAGGAAGAAGTATGGAAGAAAACGGTGTACAAGCCGGAGGGCTGACAGCAGCCTGGAGATGGTCATTCAAAAGTGTGGAGGACTTCATAAGGAATGGACCTGTGAACTTCATTAAGTCCAGCATAAACCTAGCTATCTACCAGGACATTTTGGAGCACTTCATGCTTGCTTCAGCAGACCAGCTGTATGAGGATGCAGACTTAATCTTTTAGCAAGACTTGGCACCTGCCCACATTGCCAAAAGTACAAAATCTTAGTTCAACAATCATGGATCACCATGCTTGATTGGCCCGCAAACTCACCTGACCTGAACCCCATCGAAAACATGTGGGACATTGTCAAAAGAAAGCTGAACGGGAAGAGACCAAACAATAAAGAAGAGCTTCAAGGCTGTGATGGAAGCATGTTTTTTCTTCCATTACTCCTGAGATATGCCACAAGTTGGTTGCATCCATGCCACGCTGGGTTAAGGCAGTTATTCATGCAAAAGGGGCCCCAACCAAGTACTAAGTACAGATGCAAAATTTTACTTTAGGAGGCCTGACTTTTTGTATTAAAAGTCCTTTTAAAATTGATTTCATGCAATATTCTAATTCTTTTAGTTTTAGAATTTGATGTTTTCTTAAAGGAATAGTTCACCCTCAGTATGATTTCACTTTATTTTCCACTTACCCTGATGGTGAGCAAGACTCTCGACCACTTTTTAATATGTCAAATGCAGCCAAAGATCAGGGCGACTTCTCGTTCCCCCCCAATGGAGTTCGCCAGGGTCCAAGCCAAAAAGGTCCATAAAAGTCCACAAAAAATTGTCAATATTCCTCCATACTGCTCGTCCCATGTAATCCAAGTGTCCTGAGAGGGTAGCGTCCAGAATTTACTTGTAACTATGCCATTTAGTATATTTTTAGAGTCTAAAAAGGAGTATTGTTTACATCCATGAAGCGCGCACATGCACGGTCACGAAACTACGGAAGCCTCAGCGTTCAGAGCCTACTCTGCCGATAATGCAAGCGTAGAAGAAGAAATTTACTGTTTACATTGTGCTAAGAGCGCAAGAGCTCTAAACAAACCGGGACAAACACAGGAGGGGTTGGATATTGATCTTAAAGAAAGAAAGAAAGAAAAAGAGAACGCGCGATCTCATCTGCCGTGGCTTCCGTAGTTTCGTGAATGCGCATCGGCGTGCTTGCTGGGCATGCGATGTAGTCTTGTTTAGACTCTAAAAATATACTAAATGGCGTAGTTTTAAGTAAATTCTGGACGCTACCCACTCAGGGCACTTGGATTACATGGGACGAGCAGTATGGAGGAATATTGACAATTTTTTGTGGACTTTTATGGACCTTTTTGGCTCGGACCCTGGCGAACTCCATTGGGGGGGGAACGAGAAGTCGCCCTTATCTTCGGCTGCATTTGACATATTAAAAAAGTGGTCCAGAGTCTTGCTCACCATCAGGGTAAGTGGAAAATAAAGTGAAATCATTCTGAGGGTGAACTGTTCCTATAAGCTGCAAGTCCTAATCAGCAACATCCAAACAAATAAAAGCTTGAAATATATTGATTTGCATATTATTTGTCTATACAAGATGTGAATTGCACCTTTTAAGCTGAATTATAGAAATACATGAACTTTTTCAAAACATTCAAATTTTTTGGGTAGTACCTGTATATTCATCATTTATTCATTATTCGTTCATTATGCACATTCCTGGAGCCGTTGTTGTCCTGTAGCATCCCAAGGCCGAGAAACTTTAATTCACAAGTTTTCTTTTTCTAATACAGCCCAGAAAATCTCATGAGAGCTATGTTTTCTTTTATAGCATCGTGTCACACATCAGCAACTGGACATCAGCACTGGCTGATTTTTAACTTGCACCTTTGATGATTCAACAAAGAAACGCATGAGAGCATTGTGGGAGGAAGCAAAAAATAAAGAGAGAAAGGAACAGAGCAAAAGTCAACATCAAACTGACTTTTAATGTCTGGAGAGATCTCAGAGAAGAGACAGGATGGAAGATGGACGCTGAATTAGCTGTCACTAGGAAGCATCAGAGTGATGCCAGAGTTCAGTAGGTTGGCATTAAAAGCCATTTTTTTTGTTAACATGTCTGACACTTTAATTATTTTTGTCATCATTATTATTGTTAAAGGCCTCCTTCCACTGAAAACCCGTTTAACTTGCTCCTTCTGAAATACGGAGGGTTTCCCCTCGTTTACTTACACATGCTGACTTGTTAGCGTTGCGTTCCCCCCAGTCGGCTGTACTTCCTCATCACAGAAACAATACGAAGAGAAGAGCGAATCGGGAACAGCCTCGCACTTCTACGTAACATTGCAAATAGCGTATCCCGCGGGGGGTTTCTATCTGTCCATTGGAAGGCAGGTAACCCTCCACTACACACTAGAAGTAAAGACGGCACAACTGTAGCTTCGGAGTTGAGAAGCTAATTAGCTAACTGTTTGTTAGCATGGCGGAACAAACTTGTTTGTCGGCTCTATTTCCTGTCTGTAACGAAATAAGAGCGGAGGGCGGAGCTTCCTTCATACACTGATGGGAGGCAGCCAATCAGACGGAAATTCATGAGAAGGACCCGGAAAAGCCTGCCGTTGGACCACAAGCCTCTCTTCTAGTATACAAATACAGCTGGATACAAAGATACCAGAAGGTTTTTAAGATGCAGAATGCATTCAATAACAATGGAGAACACAGAAATATTAATGAAATGACCACGGAAGTACAACTTTAAAGTCGTTCCTATTCTAATTCTGGTCACTTTGTACTAATTTACAAAATTTTTCATTTTAATTTACTTTTTGATTTTTTCTTACTGTATTATCATCATTATAATCATTATTACACTTTTAATCATCCATCCATCCATCCATCCCCCTGCTTCAATCAATGAAATCATTATTATCATTGTTATTGCCACTTATGCTGGTTATTATACTTTTAACATGATGCCATTCCTATTTCTTTTCTTTTCTTTTCATTTTTCTGCTTTGATCTATTAATTGACCAGGTTGGTGTTTTTATTTCACATTATTTTTACCTTTAACCTCTGCTGTATTAGGTACTTTGCAACATTTGCTGTGGAAAGTCCCATCTTTTAATAAAATTATATTCTTTCATTGTTCTTCATCATTTTTCTGTGAGTTTAAGATGGAACACTGTGCACAATTCGTAATGGTGCCACTGCATGGTGAATGAATTACTAAAGAAACAACAAGCAGGCTAAACAGTTCCCCTTTTATCTTAGTGTAAGTAAACAGAACATGAATCTGATTTTAAGTCTGTGATGAATGTTTGGTGACATCTTTTTGCAGCAGTGGCAGATATCTTAATGCCTCCCTCTCTGGGGGAGTTAGGAGGACTGGTGAGTAGGAGGAAATGAAGAGGTAATGCACACAGTTGCGTCAGTTCTGACTCCCAGAATCAGCCAGTAAAAAGGAAAGACTTTTATTTCCCTTTGACACAGCCTCGATTCTTCAGCTGACAGCTTAAGCGGATGAACCGAGTTTGGTTGAGCCTGTGAAAATGTCTTGCAGTAACTGAAACACAGTAAGCTGCTGGAGTTTTCCAACATATCAGGTTCCCCTTGTCCCTTAACAAGAGGAAAATAATTTGTAGTCATTTTTAATATTAGTCAATAACATATTGGGGAAACTAATAATCACCAATGTATAGTCTCCTTTTCTTTCCAGATATCTATTTCTTACCAGATACAGTATTTTCTTTCCAGAGCTGCTGAGAAGACCTGTGCCAATTACTTTCCAGTTTACCAGAAGAACAAAGACAAAGCATGTCCTTGACAGAGAAAACAAACAGCCAGTGTCACTTCCATGAATGGTGCAGTACAGTCATACTGGGCTCAGACCACTGGGCCTGAGCTGTGTGGAGGCCTGTGCCTGCAGAAGCCAATCAAAGTGTCATGCACAATAATTCACTGGTTTGTCTGACGTCAAACACCAGCATGTTGAAGTTTTTATTATTTATTTTTAGGCCCTTTCCCATTAAGTTGATTTCCATACCATACTTTGCTGTCTGTGACATCACTGATCTCCCTCCGAGATGATCGTCTTTAATGCAGGTGCAGGTTGTGAAATGCTGCTAGCTATGAATATGTGGCGGAGTGCCGTCTAATCCAGGAAAAAGAAAAAAAAAAAAAAAGAAAGCATTTTCATAGCCTTAAGGCATCATGGAAGGACATCCATCACTTAAATTTATCTTATGTCACTTCTGGATGGAGGGTGTGATCCACATACACTATGTGTACACTTTGTGTACAGCCTCTGGCACCATCAGCCAAACACATCTGTGGTGCCAGATATGTTTAACATATAGATTAATTTAATCTATTAAAAAGACAATTAAGCTGATAGATGTTTATGATTGTGTTTCTCTATATTCCATAAAAAAAAAAATGTAATTTCTAAGGCTATATTAAGAACTTTTGATGAGTATGACAAGGCTGTTTTTATGCTACACATAATTATTAACCAAGATTTCCCAATAATTCAGATGATATTGTAGCCCAAACATGGGCATAGAGTTGGATAGGGGTGTTAGGGACATGTCTAACAATGTCAACGTAGTCATAAGTAGTATTACTGTAAGTAGTTCCTCGTATTTTCCATCACACAAAGATTTGAGAGATCAAAGCTGCTCTGCTCTCTATCTGAAGTCAGTGGTTGGTGGTGAAAGTCCCACCTTTTAACTCATTTTACTCTTACATTTGACTTGTTTTTTTGTTCTTTTTGCTGTCATGATTGGCTGTCCCTGCTGTCACTCACTATGTTGAAACAGCTAGAGAGCAGCGTTAGCTAGTGGCAGAGAGCAGTGCTAGCAAGAGCCACAGAGCGATGCTAGCTGTGATTGTGTCTTCATAAAGATGGACATCGGGAGTTATTTTAGAGACAAAGTATATGCTTAGGTCACAATTAAATGATTTTATTATTATTTCTGACTGATTAATTATGGTGGTAATAATGGCCACATATGTACTGTACTGTATACCCCCTTCCTATTGGCCAAAAACCCATTTAAACCTGCAAACAATTGGCTTTCAGTGGCATAAGGAAAGGCTCATGTAAAAAAAAAAAACAAACAAACAAAAACAAAAACAAAATGCTCATGTCAACCTGCGTCAATGACTCTGGAAACGTGGTTTAAAATTGCCTTCAAACGGCTGGGTTCCGATTGGCATGCAGTGGGGAAACGCCAGACCCGACCGAGCTGTGAATTTACGTGAAGACGTTGGGCAGTTTGTGTCTACGTCATGACATTCCAACGGTCGCATCTCATATAATGTGTAAAAAAAAACTCTGCTTTGGCCACAAATTTGCGTCACCTGCGCTAGAAAATCAAACGGAGGACGGACAGAGGTACAACAAGAACGCACTGCCTGACTCGCTCTCGTTTGTTTACTTTCCTGATTTCTGTTGCAAAGATGACATCATCAACGCAAACCCAGCGTGATGCCGTCACCAGACATGCAGCGGTGGTTTGCAGAGGCCACACAGCTCGCCAGCGGGGGATCAGACCCAGCTGTTTTTGCCAACAGGAAATGAGACAAATTCCAATTGTAAAGAGGGTCAACCCAGGTTTGAAAAATCCAGGTGGACCCGTTAATTTCACCGGGAAAACGGCTTGTTAGATATTTGTTCCCTAGCATGCATCAATGTGTTATTTTGTCATGTGAAGAGATCAAAACTGCAAGGCCGTTCAGACAAAGGAGGAGGTGCTGGCACAGGTGACTTTAAACTCCATCACATTTGGGAGGCATCAGTAGGCTGCTGTTAGTGCTGCCGTGCAGCATGGAGCATTTAAGGGCCTTTTCACATGGCGTGCTCTGGCCCGTGCCTGGCCCGGGATAGGGGATTATCACGCTTCCGTGTTCCGGTTTCCGGAACTTGAAACACTTTGCCGGTTCTCTTCCGGGCCAGTTCAATGTCCCTGCTCTGTTCCACTTCGTAAATTGAATAAACGCCAACCCTACTTAAATTTTCATGGATTCCAGACTGAAGTGATACTAAGGAAGAAGTGGACCGAACTTTATAATAAAATAACAGCACGATTGTTTGTAGCCAGCACTTCAATGATGCAGACTACACAGCTAGTGTTAGCAGGCTAGCATTAGTAGGCTAGCGTTAGTTGACGTGCCTAACTTTGTGCGTTTTAAAACACACAAGCATCTGAAAATTGGGTCCGTACCCTCCCGTTTCCAGTGGAACAACTGGGGACTGCCAAGTCAGGAGACTCTATCAGATGCTTGTGTGTTTTCAGCCGCACAAAGTTAGGCACGTCAGCTAACGCTAGAAGCTAATGCTAGCCCGCTAACGCTAGCTGTGTAGTCTGCCGGCTACAAACAAATGTCCTGCGTTGTTTTATTATAAAGTTCGGCCCTTCACCGCGGCGAATCGATCACTTTGATCCACTTTCTTCCTTAACATCCCTTCAGTCGGGAATCAATGAAAACTTAAGTTGGAAAAAAAAGAGGGAGGAGGAAAAACGGGGGGGGAACCATTGATTCCAGAAAGTTCCGGAAAGCGTGATAATCCCCTATTGTTGATTCTTGTGTTGCATTCACATGCCAGTGCTTCAACCAGGCTCGGACACGCTCATTAATTTCCGTGCCAGAACACTATGTGGCAGTGTTGTGGAAACTTCGTTGATAGCTAACAACCGAGGAAGCAACAAACCCTTACGTCACCAGCTAAGCGACGGGTTAGTTTATCAACGAGGAAGCAAACTCGTTTGGTTGCTTGGAGAGATTTCTTGTCTGCTATGGATGCAAGCTGGGGATGTGAACCTGGTCACTGTCAGTCGCAGATAGGCGATCTGATCCGATCGCCCGAGAGTCCATGAAAAGTTACGCCATCATTAAAAAAAAAAAAGCCTGGTGGTTTTGCGGCTCATCTGCCTGAGCCCCCTCTTGGGGAATCATTTCCGCTATAAGCTCCTTGTTTGAAGTGACAACTATGTTGGCAGCTGTAAACAGTAACTTATTTACTTATTTACTTAGTCTGTGTAAGATAAAAGTGTCTGCGGCTCAAAATTTAACTTTGTTTGGGTTTTTGTGAGGAGTATGTCATTTACACTGATGTCTCGATTTAATAAAGTTATTGTTCAAGTATATGCGTAAATCATTCCTTTTAGTGACTAAAAAGAAAGATAATATAGCACTACTTGTGGTGCAGGGAAGTGTTTGGTAAACAAGCAAGAAGTTGAAGAACAGAGGAGATGAAGAGAGCCTGTGTCCACGGCGCGCACCTCCGCAGAGAAGTGAGAGGGAAAAAGACATAACATGGTGTAATAAAGAGTTTATTATTCAATCCACAGCTGCGTATATCAATGAGCTCTGTATGCAGACATGGTGCTCCACTAGAAACATTTAAGTAGCTGACACAGCAGAGCGCAGTTCTAGAGATTTTTCTTTGACATCTTATGGCAGTAAATTAATTAAAAGTCGCCTTAAAGATTGCCATTTAAAAAAAGATCATGATCATTCTCTTCGATCACTGACAGATGATCCGATCGAAAATCACTCCTAATGCAAGCCAGGCACTCATATTTTGCATTTTAGCTTTTTTAAACCACCGATGACAATTAAAAGGAGGAGATGAATGACAACAAAGATAAACATGCCGGTCGGGTCGAGCTTTGATGTGGTCACTGCCGCTTGGGTGAGGAGCCCACATCTCACATCCGGCACGGCCTGGATTGTGTTCACAACGCATTTTTCCATGCCCGAGCGCGGCTGGCCCGGTTCCTGGACCACCTCTCGACCTGGGCCACCGGGGCCTGGCCTGTTTGCTTTCACATGGAAAAAATTTGTGGTCAAACGTGCTCGGACACGGGCCCAAGCACACCATGTGAAAAGGGCCTATGCTGAAGCTGCTGGTCATCTGCAGCCTCTCAGTGAAATTTGCATTAACTTGTGCCTTTTGTATGAGCTGCCTTCGGGTGATTTAATTACAGGCTCCTGCCATCTTAACTGCCCCCCACCTCCATATCTGCTACAGTCAGTCAAACCCTGCATTTTGTTGATATCTAAAAACAGCTTTTGGCTAATGTTCATGTGATATTATTATTCTCTTGCTGTTACTCCTGTGAGTCAACATAACCTGACAGCTCAGAAATGATAAGGAAGGAAAAAAGCAAAAAAAAAAAAAAAAAGCTGCCACAAAATTTGGAGTCATGCATCATGCAGTTGCAGGGTGACAGTATACTCCCACTCAGCTTACAGAACTGCCATCACACAAAAGGAGAGCCAGCTGAAATGAAGATGGAAGCTCCGAATCAATCCAGCAGCTCCTGAAACATTCACAATGTGCAGAAAAGAGGTCCTAAAAAGCTACGGTGGCTCAGAGAACCAAAACCAAACATCTTCCATGACCAGCACAAAGAAGTGTCTTGTGAATGGGGAGATAATTTACTGCAGGCTAATTTTAGAGCCTGCAGTAAATTATCCATTTTGAGCTGAAGCTCAAATGGATGAAGGCTTTAAAATGGATCAGAGAAACACAGAAGTGACTGTAGCTGGTGGACTTAAGTGTAGTTCGGCACTCTGTTGCTATGTTGCTATGGCGATGCTGGAAGTCAGCGTTTACACGTTGTTTTCCCCTCTCTATTTAATGTAATTTTCTTGTGTAT
Organism: Atherinomorus stipes; assembly: GCA_023101725.1. Taxonomy (NCBI): domain Eukaryota; kingdom Metazoa; phylum Chordata; class Actinopteri; order Atheriniformes; family Atherinidae; genus Atherinomorus; species Atherinomorus stipes. The sequence goes on from JALJCO010005905.1 coordinate 221,088, forward strand.
ATTAACATGGAATGTTTGTTTTTATTATGATAAATACTCTGTTACATGTCAGCATTGTTTATTGCTGAACTACTAATATGAGAATGCGTTTGTGTCGCACGTCATGTGACTATGACCCGGAAGCTGTTAGTTAGGCACCAAAACGGAGCAGAAACAGCGGTGGAGACGTCGGCGGAGTTTTACGTGTCTGTTAATAATTCTATTGCTGCGCTGTGATTGGTCCGGTCAATTTTTTACCGCTTACCAGCGGAGGGAACCCAGACTGACTTGCCGTGTAAATCATACATGGCGTTGGTCAGGCTGGTGTACCAGGCTACCTCTGTCACACCTATTCCTTGTTTGTCATTAATCCCTGCATACCTAATATGCCTCCTTTCTTGTGCTGCCTTTAATGTCACCAGGAAATTCCAGGTTGGAGGTTCAACAAACTCTGAGTCTAAACAGAAACTCTGGGTTAACTCACTGAGCAGCTCTGAGTTTTGAGTTTCAGATCAGCCGCTTTGAGTTGGTTCAATCCACTCTGCGTATCTTAAGCCACAACAAAAAGCCATCATAGCCAGATACCTGGATTCACCATGGCAACCGCTGACAAAGAAAATACAGAAGATATTTCAACAGTGTGGCTGGGTGGACTCAGGATTGTAGCCTTGCGAGCTTCAACTCTTACTGGAGCAGCTCAATAAGCCAATGTGAAGTGATGGATGCAGTATGAGGTTAAACATTGTCTGACTGAAATCTGCAAGGGATTTCCCTGAAAGGGATGTTGTCTGGATGGGAGTAGATGTCACTCTAAAATCTCCATGTACTTTTAAGAATTGCCCCACAGATGTGTAAGCTGCCCACAAAATAGGCACAAATACAACCCGACACCTTCAGGCTTTTCTACCAAATATAAACTTAACATGTTAAAATCTCTCAGTTTCTTGGCACTTTATACATAAATGATGTTAAGATATAATACAAGATCACAGATACATCAGTGGAACTAGTATAGTTTTTACTCTTCTCTGTTAAAGAAAAAATGGTTACAAAAAGACGCAGAGAACAAGCAACACTGACAAACTGAAATGCCACACAGACGTGATTGAATCTCACCATTTGTGTCCCTTGGCGCTGCTCTATTTCTACAAAAAAAAACAAATAAAATTGACAGGCACTGACAGCACAAGACGCCTCCCCAGATGAGGTCAAGGTGCACCTGACTCTGGCTCTCACAGCTTTAATGAAGTGGGAGGAAAGGTACCCGGTGAGCCTTCGCATCTCAAACACATTATATTACGATAACAGGATTCTACAAAGCAAAGTTGTGCTGAGCGCAGTTAAAACATGGAGACACTGTGGAACGTTGGTGTTTTCTCTGAAAATCTACTTCTACAACAGCAAGATCGCTAATTTCATATAACACAGCCCCTCTTTAAACATCAACATACCAAAATAAACAAAGATCCCATGTAAAAGTAAAGTGATAAACTGATTATACCAGGAAGATTCATGTATTTTGTTGGTTATTTCATCAACCTGATCTCACAAAAATACATGACATAAGTACCAACAGTCTTACTCATTTACGTGTCCCTGACATGTAACTGGTTCAAATTACATGCCACTGACACGTAAAGTTGTGCAATGTTAAGTCAATTGTGAAGCTTTTCGTGTCCCCAGACACAAACTGTTCTGCTTCAAATTATGTGCTGCTGACACGTAAAATTGTGCAATATAAAATCAACAAGTCCCCTAAAAAATCACACCCATATTAGGTCCTTTGTGCACAAAAATACGTACGATATTATGTTTCTAATATCCACTCAATTTACTGTACAGATGCGAATTCCCCTTTCTGCCGACTTACCAGCCACTTACCAGCCACTTACCAGCGACTTGTCTGCTAATTCTATCACACAGAGAAACGCCTGTGTGCCCAGTGGAAACGATTTCAGAGCTTAAATGAATGCCCGGAACCAGGACGTTTCCACACGGCAAGTTTGGACACCGTGCGTGATGACGTATTCGTGGGACAAATCGTTCAGCCAGTGATAGTGCAGTAATGGTGCACTATTACTGCACCACTTCTGGCAGAAAAAGGCAGGAACTTTTTCATGCCTGCATCTGTATATATGCGATCCACAGTTCTCCTCATTTTGACGTAGCCTAAATCCTTTTAGGTTTTTTGGCTTTATGTTGCCGGGGGAAACCTGGACTTGATCTCCCCAACTTCTTGATAATGGACAAATGCTCTGTGTCCAAGTCTATACATGCAGCCAAAAAACCTAAAATGATTTAGGCTACATCAAACTGATGTTTCACAAATGTTGCACAGAATGTGATGTATTTCTATCTCAATTTTTTTTTTCTATGTGAAGTCTGGATATGATGGCCAGCTTTCAATTTAATGGGAGCGATTGGATTGTCAGAAGAGACTAAGAAAATGTAATAAAACCATGAGCCATGAAATGCAGATTGCCACATTATGGACACAAAGAAACCACCAGGGTGTCGTCTCCCCGCTGACCGACAGAGCTGCAGCAGCATTCACAACGCCAGTGGACTGCACTTTTGTACATCTCTGCTGAAAGATACTTAAAGCGATCTTTGCAAGACTATGAATCTGAATGAGCAAATGATCATGTTTTCCAGATGGCAGCAGGGTGCACTCGCTCTGGCTTGGAAGGGTTTTCTCATTCACCATCCTTCACTATTTCCTGTTACAGATGCTTGCAGAGAAATGTTGATGATGTTCTGGACAGTTTTAATCACCCTCTGTAGAGCCTGGCAACAGAAGTTATCTTTTAGATCTCTTTTTAAATAAAATGACCTGTATTACCACCAATATAAAGGCGTGTCTAAAACAAAACAAATTTTTAACTGGAAAATTACAGACTGTTACTTCCCTGTTACCAAACATTATAAAACTTTCCTTTTAATCATGGCCATGATCTGGCATGGCGACATCTAAAATCTCCTAAACAGCTAAAACAAGAATTTTGCATTTTTTTTTCTAACATCAGAAACTTTCCGTCACCACTACAAAAGAAGGAAGAAATCTGCAGATAAAAGCCCTGATGACAGCATCACTTGGAGACATAATACTTTGTTCTTATAGGTTTTCCTCCACCATCATCTCGCCTACACATATACAGTTAAATTTGTGTGGTTTTGGCACCACAGATGACACTGATAGGATATTTTCCCAAAGCTCTGCAGCAGCTGGCAGCATTACGATCATTAGCATAAGCTGAAATCTCTCTTCATTTGCTCGATGCTCTCCTCTCCTCAGTTCATATTTATAACATCAAGTGAGAGCACAGATTCTCTCCCTCCCAGGCCCTCTCGCAGGGTGGAACTGTACAGGAGGAATTTTAACAAGAATCAGAACTTACATGTGTACAGTCGTCCTCAAAATTATTCATACCCTCCAATTAAAAAGGAAAAAAATCAGCTGCCAGTGAAATAAGTTGAAATTGACAAAAGTAATAATAAATCAAAATTCTATGAAAATCATGACATTAATGTTGAATTGTTGTTTGAGAGAAGTATTCAAAAACAAGCATACAATAAATAAAACAAGTAAACAAGCATGATGGGGCTCCGAAGCTAAAATGTTTTTGAGCAACGCTTTGAGAAAATCACTGCAACCAGGTGTTTTCTCCAAGGCTCAAAAAGACTTCTGCCCTGTACACAGGAATTTTGGTCCATTGTTCATGGGAAAGGGGCTCTAATGTGTCCAAGACAGTTTGTTTTTTAATATTATCATTTCCAACCACAATTCAAAAGTAATATTTTATTTCACTAAAATATAATTTTGTAAATTATTATTTATCGTTTCTTTAGTTTCTTGCTATTTGAATTACAATTGTATATTGATTTTTTTCTTGAATT